>PVIJ01000693.1:0-256784 GCA_004024925.1 Scalopus aquaticus | reverse complement strand
GAGGCGTGGGGCGGCGAGAGGGTTCACCAGAAACAGAGTGGGAAGCAGCACAGGCAGATCAGAAACACACTGCTGAGGGGAGCAGCGGGCGAGGCAGGAGAGGTCTGCCACACCATGTGGGATTCTCCCCGGCCGGGCGTCGAACTCGCGTCGCCGCTGCCGACAGCTCCACAGCGCAGCGCTTAACCGCTGCGCCACCAGGGAGGCCCCTAATAATTTCTAAAGGTACTCTGTCTGCAGGAATGAAGCTGTCCCTGAATCATTGCTCCTTTAAGAGTATAGAAATAAAATTATCAATGTTTAAATCAAAATCAATGAAATCCTTTATTGATCTCCACATACTAAAAAATATAGTTTTCTTTTACATGAATAATTATATCAGTTTTCCTAATTTAATTCAGCTCATAGGTATGCTACTTTTAATGAATCCAAAAGTGTTAAGCATAGGTATCCTCTCAGCCTTATACCTTTTTAAAGTCAAAGAAATGATGAAAAAATTTAAATTTTATAGAAGCCTAAATAAAACTTCTTTGCCTTCATCAAACTATGATTTCAAACTCATCCTTTTGTGTTTTAAGGCTTATATATGCAGTGCATTTTTTAAAAGATTTATCTATATATGCATACAAGAGCTGGGGCTTAGAACAGAGGTAGGGGAATTCACCAAAGTTAAAGAAGGAGAAGAACAGGTGAATCTACTGAAATACACTGCTGAGGGGAGCAGAGGGTGAGGCAGGAGAGGTCTGCTGTGCCATATGGGTCAGCTCCCTAGCCTGGACCAAACTCATGCTTTAGGGGCTGGCAATAACTTCATAGTGCTAAGGCTTAAACCCATGTGCCACCAGGTAGGCCCCACAATCCTTTTTTAAAATTTTCTGCTCATTGACCCAATGTTTGGCTCTGTACAGGAGTTATTTACTCATCAACACTCATAGGTATTTTATAGAGGCTGAACACATTATTGATCTCATAGGTTTAATTAACTACAATCACTTTATTTAAATTTTTTTTTTACTCTGCAATATTGCTAATTTTCTGTTTACATTTGATGTTCATGTACAATGAACAAGGTCACTGTAATTTAGTAGGAGGATTACATGTAGAAAAAAAAAAGACTCAAAAATTTCAAGTAAGTTTTCTAAAATAACAGAAAAGAAACAAATCAGAATTTGAAACCCCATGAGTGAATTTGGAATCCATCCACACAACCTTCAATATATGTAGAAGCAGGACAATACCTAAGTTTGGGAAACAGCCCCCCCTTTTAAAGAATACTATTTTTTTTTAAGATTTATTTTTTATTTATACATACAAGCTGGGGTGCAGGCCAGAGGCGTGGGGCGGCGAGAGGGTTCACCAGAGACAGAGTGGGTAGCAGAACAGACAGATCAGAAATACACTGCTGAGGGGAGCAGCGGGCAAGGCAGGAGAGAGAGGTCTGCCGTGCCATGTGGGATTCTCCCTGGCCGGGTGTCGAACTCTCGTCGCCGCTGCTGACAGCTCCACAGCACAGCGCTTAACCACTGCGCCACCGGGGAGGTCCAAGAATACTATTAAAAATATTCATGAATCTTATATTGCTTAAATCATTTCAAAGTCAAATTAAAAAGTATTGTTTTAGAAGTCTAATCTAAGATTAGATACAGAAAACACTATGATGTGAAAAAAATGCTAAACTTTGCTTACAAACTTGCTTCAGCTAATAAAGTCAAAACCGCCAAAAATGTGAGTAAGCCTCCCACCAAATGAAATATAAATTAGTACCATTAACTCTCTTTATTAAAGACTACTGTTACCATGGGCCTCGCCGGTGATGCAGCGGTTAAGCGCTGCACTGTGGAGCTGTCAGCAGCAGCAACGGGAGTTCAACGCCCGGCAGGGGAGAATCCCACATGGCAGGCAGACCTCTCCTGCCACGCCCGCTGCTCCCCTCAGCAGTGTATTTCTTATCTGCCTGTTCTGCTACCTGCTCTGTCTCTGGTGAACCCTCTCACCGTCCCACACCACTGGCCTGTACCCCAGCTTGCATGTATAAATAAAAAATAAATCTTTAAAAAAAAAAAGACTACTGTTACCTAAATTAATTAATTTCAAAATAGAAACATTGATTTCTCTTTTATAAATAAATATCAGGAAAAGTCCAGATTCTCCCAAATGTAAGTTTGATGTGGTTTTGTAACATCAGACACATTCTACCGCTTGACTTGTTGAGCAGGACTGATAACCAGAGCTTCTGTAAATACTGTATGTATTTAAACAAGTCTCCTTGTTTTCTTCAGGATTGTAAATAATTGATTAGTATTTCATAAACGTGTTCCTAAAAGCCAACTCTGCCTTACTTAACACTAACCTGTCAGAGATAATGCTGCTGAAATAGGGCCAGGATGAGAAGAGAGGGGATTTAGCAATGTGTGATATGAATGCAAATAAGCACATGTCATCTGCATAATCACTTTGCTTTTAATACTGTCGTGAACCACTAGCATCTTGAGAAGGTAGCAAAAGACATTACACTTGTGATTTGCTACTTTTTTGACCAATGATATGTAGATAGTTTTACCAGTTACTTTAGATAAGGGAAAATTTGTTTTCATTTAAAAAGCATCAAAGATGATTATATAGTGTAGTCCACCATTTTGTGTTCATTTTAAATGTCATATATTGATATAAATTATTTGATTTATTTGATTTGTGAGGAATTTTAGGATATTTCTAAAGAGTCTAAAGAAATCTAGAGAGTAACTAATAATAAAAAATAACAACCTAGTGGAAACTTGCTGTTCTTGCCAACACCTTGAATTTAAATGCAGAAAATAAATCTTGTAAGTGAATACATATATATATATGGTGACCTACCAAAAAGCTCTAAGGCACCATACCCCAGTTAGAGCTTACTTGAAGTGCCTCACAAACACAGTGGGTTCTCAAGACTTAATTCCCATCATTCCCTGTTGGATGGGCACAAGGCAGCTGGTATTTAATTTCAGATATTTTGACTCCAGAGTTAATATAGTTTATAGCCACTCTACAAATCTAAACAAAATGTGCAAGGAAGGAGATTCAATCCCCTTATTTTTACAGCTAGTCATATACATTGAAATCCATATAGGAGAGGATAGAGTCACCATTATGCCATGAAACATAACAAATATTTGATGAACGTGAATAAATTTCTAGGGAATAAACATATTTTAATAGATACATGATACATACAAAAAAAATTTAGCAATACGGCCTCCCTGGTGACGCAGCAGTTAAGTGCTGCTCTGTGGAGCTGTTGGCAGTGATAGGAGTTCGCCGCCCGGCTGGAAGATGCCCACATGGTGGGGCAGACCTCTCCTGCCTCGCCCACTGCTCCCCTCAGCAGTGTATTTCTGTTGCTCTGCCTGTTCTGCTCCCCGCTCTGTCTCTGGTGAACCCTCTCACCGCCCTATGCCTCTGATCTGTACCCCAACTTGTATGAATAAATACATAAATCTTTTAAAAAAAAGTTTTAGCAATAACAGGAATATTTTGTGTATGCACATATACACAAATACCTGCATGTACCTGAATAGACAGATGATAGAGATACATCGAAAGATACAGAATCACCTATCCATCTATTAATTTTCTATTCACCCACATTTCTGTGTATCCATCTACAAAACCTCTGAATGGTAATAAGGTAAGAGAGAAACAGGGTAGCCCTGATATTCAGGAACTGGTCTCACATTAGGCTATGTTTTTCTCCAGCTAGAAATAACCGTACAGAATATCAACTTCATGCAAGATGGTAAAGTGAGACAGACACAGGATAACTGTGAACAACAACAAAATACCATCATTCCCTTTTCTCTGCTAAAATGAGTGACTGCAACCTCTTTATTAGTTATAGTTTTATCCAGACTCTAATTCATTCTCCATAGAGACATGATTTGTTAAGAGAATAGTCTCCAATTTCCAATGTATTGATACCGGGGAAATGAGGCCTTTCAAATTAACAAAAGGCAGTGCCCCGATTGCTTACCAGTCACTATCTTGGTTCTGCACCTGCGTGCACATTTACAAGACTACGGTTAGGGAACAATAACATTGGGATTTATTTAACAAACAAAGGAAAACAAAGAATTACTAAAGTTAACATGTGGCCATTTACCTTACTTAAAACAACGTCCAGTTTTTTAAGTCCCAGAAAAATAATAAAGGTGGTGTCTTCCTGCCACTGCTGATGTAAAGCTCTTCTTCCAGACAATAGGCCACAATTCCAAAATAGCGTCTTCTTTCTTCTGTTGATGGTGTCTTCCCACCACTGCTGATGTGGGCCAGAATTTCTTAATGGCGTCTTCTTTCAGTCAGACTGTAGGCCAGGTTCCAACTCATGAGGAAGACACAGGACACAACTGGAAATGCTCCCAAAACTGCTGTGATGCCACAACACAGCATCAGGCCAACAAAACTGCAAACAGCAACTACAGCGGCCAGATGGCTCATCAGAGTGCACTCATGCATTTTGGAAGGTGCCCTCTTCGGGCCTCTGCCTTCTCCCTTTGGCTGCAACAAACACAAAACTGGGAGCAGTTTCCGTCACTCAGCTACTTGCAAAGCTTCCAAAGTCCCTGACCTTAAATTTTTATTCCCACATTGTGGCGGACTACTGACTCCTGCTTCTCTCTCCTACCTCATGACGACAGCTCCTTTTAGTGCTACATAATGGCGTCTCTCTTCCTCTTCCTCAGTCCCCCTTTTGATCTCTTTTCAAAAACCCTGCCCCAACCGCAAACCTCACTCTTTCCCGCACGGTTTACCTGGGCTTACCTGGGGTTTCAGATTACCTGGCTGCAATTACCTTTAACAGCAAAACCCCTCTAGGGGCACTAGCTTACTGGACTTTGGACTGAGCCCGGTCACAATATCTGATCTAGAGAAAACCTCTGCTTCCTTAGCCTATCCCCAAATTATCAAAGTTCCCAACCTGCAATGGGTTGTTTCTCACATGCCCTTACTGAGCCCTTCATTCCTAATGGCCAAGGATCCTCCTTATTACAATGAGTCGCCCTCAAAAAATAAAAACAAAAACAAAAACAAATGAGTCATCCCATTTCATCAACTACAGATATCATTTTGGTGATTCTCATCTGAAAGCTTTAACAAGGGATATTTTGCAAAAAACAAAAAATATACAGATAGATCATATATAAAGAAGTATAAGATGTGTCTTTGCATCCATTGACCTTGAAACTAATATACATTTCTTGTATCTATATTTCAATTTCTTGAATGCTAAAAGAAAATATTCTTTAGGTCAGCATTTGCAGGACTGTGTGTTTGCCATGGTTCTTTCAAGTTCCATATGGCCTAGAGGACAGTGAGCCTTTCACATTCAAATATGCCTCTTAGGAGGCAGATAAAGTCCTATTATCATTCAGAGTAATCTAATAATAATTGAGAATAACTGGGTAAGGTAGAATGGTTCCTTCAGTTACCCCTTTTTAGCAATATATGAGAGTATTTAAACAATGACATTAAGAAGAAAAAGGGATGGATAATGCATTCAACAAACCCTTTGGAAAAACAGTAACAATTTTCTGAATAATTCACTTGCATATAACAATCAGAATTCATATTTTGAGTACTGATGAAGGAGATACGATTGCCATCTCTAATCTTTTAGATAGGACACTCTGAAGTACAGCCTTACACTGGGCTATTCATACAAATTTTGTGCATTTAACGAGAATAAGGCTCTAGAGTTAAAGGTTGAACTTCATGAAGTTATTATTGAAGCCTTTGAATAAAAGAGATTATTTTCACTGGGCCTGGTTCAAGCCTGTGGAGAGTCATTAAAATGAGGCCAGAGAAGGGAATTCAGAATGGGTGATTCTAATATTTCCATTTCAATTGCACTTCAATCAAAGTGTGCCCCTCATTGTATACTTGCGATGTGTCTTGACCAGTTCTAGAGAACTTGTGTTTATAAGCAGTATCAAAATGTCTACTTCATTCAGTACTTTGAATAATGATATCATCAATCAGTGAAAAAAACTATTTTTACCTAATTTTTAAAGGAAAACAGAGATACTAAGAAAACAATTTTTCCTACCATTATGAGTTTACATTCCATTTCACTAGTCATGATATCATTAAGGGAAAATAGTAAATAACATAATTATTATTACTAGAGGAAAGTTAAACTTTCCTTACAATCTAAAATGTATTTATAGCATTTGCCTATGTAATGGAATTCTAAATATTAAGTAATGAAATTGTGACAAGCACCTCATTATGTATATCCTAATTTAATTTGAAAAATTCTGCTATTTTTAAATGAAAATGTTAAGATCATTTTATTCTAGGTAGTTAATTTGTAGAACCATTCACTTTAATTTTTTATAGATTTCTTCTCAGCTCAACTGATATTTCATTCCTGTACATTTATGTGCATGATTTATGAAAATATCTTTTCATCTTGTAAAGTTGTTTTATTTTTTAATGAAAGGGGACAGAATAAGCTTTCTCCCTTTTTCCAAAGCTAATCAATTTCCTTTGCAAAACACCGTGATCAGTGCAGATTCAATGAACTCACTGTGAAAATTTCAGGCAATTTGTAAAAATATATTTTATATC
This sequence comes from Scalopus aquaticus, assembly GCA_004024925.1. Classification (NCBI taxonomy): domain Eukaryota; kingdom Metazoa; phylum Chordata; class Mammalia; order Eulipotyphla; family Talpidae; genus Scalopus; species Scalopus aquaticus. Next base: position 250,178 of record PVIJ01000693.1, on the reverse strand, counting down.
ATAACTGACCCACTTTCATTTCTGCATTATTCAAATTTTATAGAAAAAGTTGTTGCAGCATGCATGCTCACATCAAATATGATTTATTGAATAAATAATACTTCAGAATAGATAATTTCTATATCCTTTAGTAAAATTGCTGTGTTTCATTCAGATTCAGCATAAAATATAAAAATTAGATAAGGAAGTTATTCAAGCACCTTAATACTTAAATAACTACTCAAAAAATATCTGATACAGGGCCTCTCTGGTGGCACAGCAGTTAAGGGCTGTGCTGTGAAGCTGTCGACAGCAGCTACGGGAGTTTGATGCCCAGCCAGGGAGATTCCCACATGGCGCAGTAGACATCTCCTGCCTCGCCCGCTGCTCCCCTCAGCAGTGTGTTTCCATCGATCTGCCTGTTCAGCTCCCCACTCTGTCTCTGGTGAACCCTCTCACTGTCCCATGCCTCTGGCTGTACCCCAGCTTGTATGCATAAATAAATAAATCTTTTTAAAAAATCTGATACAGAGATACAAACGCATTTGTTAATATTAGAGCTCCTAAAGAGGAACAAAATGGTATGTTTGTTGACATAATCAAAGCCTGAACATGTTGCTATCAAAAATCATGCTGCATGATTTTTAACACCTTAAACATGTCCTTCCAGATACTAGTTTCTTTGGAAAATATCATTGTCATTTATATATCTCTTTGCATAGAATTATATATTAAGAATAACAGGAGGATATGAATTCAGTTATTATACTTCCTTTGCTTCACTTTTCAATATTTGATTGTAATTTAAGCCAACATAACTTTAGATTTCTATGATTTCCTTATTTTTCTTCTTAATGAGGCCCACACTGATGTTTTTATGTCATGTGATTTGTGAGAACTTAAGAAAACCCACTGAGTAAGCAGGCTCGAGTTTTTGAAATTGCTCCAAGATTTCTAGGCTTCTAAGCATAATTAAAGTTAATGAAGAAAAAAATTAATTGCTCCACTTAAAAGTGCTATTTTGAAGCTTACAAAACTTGAATAAGTCAATATATGAGATATTCAACCTCTTAACAATTTTGAATGATTAATTTAATGTGCAATTGCTCTAAATCCATGATAAATGGATGATAAAACTGTCCTATCTCCCACTATCCAACACATACACATCCAGGAAGTAATGTCCCGATCTGATTTTCAAGTGAGACGCATTCACTGTGTGTTGTTTTTAAGTGGAATTTGATGAGACTCGTTGTTGTGTGTAAGAACCAAAAAGACTCATCTCTTCTTATGGTGACTGAAGTTCTTTCCACCACAACTGCAAGTGATATTCTATTGATTCTTAGGGATAAATTTATCTATTTATCATACTGAAAGATGATTTAATCTATCATTGTTCTGATAAGTAAAGGGCATTGAATAAAAAGCAGGCCAACTGGCTGCACTACGTATAAGTTATGTGAATTTAGGTAGTAGGATTGACACACATTGATAATAAACTTGGTTCCTGTTGGTGTGTTCATATTGTAGCTTACAAAGTATTTTAAAATACGTGAATTTATTTCTCCTATGTGAATTCATTATCATTTTTATTTCTGCAACTGCATATTTGAAACCTGAAGTTTGGAGAGCTTATCTGAATTTACCCAAAGAAAAGAAGGGAACCCAGGCAAGTTCAAGTGACTTAATAACTGTGTTTCCTTGGCTGCATCACGCCTTTCTTGATTATGTGAGATTGCGTTAACAAATGAATACTGTGTCTAGAAGTAATATTACAGCAAATGCACTACCTTTTTATGAACTCAATTTCTAAAGAAACACTTCACTTTTTATTTATATGTGTACAAATTTAAAATTACTATGTATTTCTTAAAAAAATAAAAACAGTATAGAGCCTCCTGTTAAAATCACAATACTAATAAAAACCATAAAACCTCCTATCCCCCTTTACTGTCTCACTTGCCAGAAAATCTGCTGTTAATCTATGTCATAAGACACACCAATGTACATTATGTGATTAGTTGTTGAAATATTAATAACCTAGAGCTTACTTATATCTATTTTAACGACATCTAAGATTTAGGCTAAGCTATTATTTCTGATAACGGAATGTTGTGCAGTAATCTGAGGATATAAAGGTGAACTGTCAACTTGGAACTTCTGTTTGGATGCAATTAACAGTTATGTTTGTGAACTGTTAACAGATTGCCTTCCATAATGGGGGGTGGGCCTCTTAAAACCTGTTGAAGAGCTGAATAGACAGAAGACCAGCTTCCTGGAAAAAAGAGTTCTAAGCAGATTGCTTCTAGACTTCACCTTTTCCATCAACAACTCTGGGTGTCTGCCTGCCAGCTTTTTGACAGGAACAGCAGTGCTGACTCTTCAAGGTCACCAGTGTAGGGGCCCACACTGCAGCTTTCCCACCACCAGTCGGTCACATGAGCCAATTCCTTACAATAAGCCTCCTTCTATATAAAGCAGGTCCTGCTGGTCTGCTTCTCTGGAGAACCCTAACCTCACTCCTAACTGCAACGGTTCACAGACAATAAACATTTATGTCTGAACTAATTTTCTGTTACCATTACTTATGTAATCTGTAATATAATTTAACATTTCTGAAAACCATTTACAAGTCTTTATGCAGCTTCAAAGGCTGAATCTCAAACATTTCCACATCACAAGTGGTATTTTTTTTTTAGTGAAATTTTCCTTTTGCTTTGAAATAGATGAAAAAATGAAATAGAATGATTTATGGAGCATGTCACATGATTTTTAGAGATTGCAGTTTTCTTAAGATTGCTTTTTTATGGAAAAGATCTTTCCTGTTTCCTCCTAAAGGTACATCTCTTTTTTGCAAGTTGAGGTTTCTACTTCTATTTCTACAGATTTGTTTTATCTTTTTCTACTTCTCTATGTATTTTCATAAAGATGTCATTAGATTACCACAAATAATTTTTTAAAGCATACAAGCATAAATGTCATCCAATCTTACAAATCAAAAATTTTGAATATAGTCTTTGGAGATAGGCATAATTGAAAGGAAAGCAAAAAAGCAGCTCCACTGTAAGGAAGGCAGTAACATGTGGCCGGGAGGAGACGGGTTACAAAATCTAACTGACCAGTCTTCAAATCTCCTACCTGCATTACCTTAGTTCTTTACACCTTGGTTTCTTCATCTGTAAATGGGGATAGTTCATACTCATGGGATTTTTGTAATAGCTAAATAAGATAATGCATACAAAATACCTGAAAGTAAATGTCTGATGTCTGCCATTATTATTCATAAAATTTCTCATAGCTGTTCTATAATACAGAAAAATATGTACCTAGACTAATTGTCAATCAGATTTTAAAATAGGGTTCAGGCATTTTATACTCATAGATTGAGATATGAGTGCTCATTGCTATTCTGTTATATTTTGGGTTTGGCCTGCCTTGTATATTTTATTTTCCCAGAGATCCCTGCTATGTTTTGATTTAATTCCATTTGCATTGCCTTACGCATGACTGAGATTTCTGTATGATAGGCTATTGTGTGACCTATCGGATGGTCTGATCTCTGAATCATTTTGATGGACCACATGGTCACTTTCCTACTCCTCTATGTTAAGTGATTCCGGTACCTGTTGCCTCAATGTTTGTTCTGTTCCTTTGTAATAACTCCTTTAGAATTTCTTCATATTGATAAATTCTTTTAGTTTTTGCTTTTTAGTGAAGTTCCTTACTTTTCCTCTTTTTTTGCATGTTAATCTTATTGGGTAAAGGATTCTGGGCAGGAACTCTTTTTCTTTAATTACTATAAATACCTCCTAATAGCCCCTTCGTGCTTGTAATGTTTCTACTGAAAAGTCCACTGACAGTCTGGTGACTGTTCCCTTATAGGTTACCCTTTTTTCTCTAGATGTTTTTAATATTCTGCCCTTGTCATTGGTTTTCAATAGCTTTATTAGAATGTGTCTTGGTGTGTTTCTGGAGTTGTTTTGTTGGGAATTATTTGTGTCTTTTGGATCACAAGATTTGGCTCATTTCCCAGAGTCATATTTTCAGTAATTATTTATTTAAATAAATTTTCTATGTCTTTTTCTTGTCCTACTGGGATCCCCATGATATGGATATTATTTCACTTTAAGTTGTTCCAATGGGCCTTTACACTTTTCATTTTTAAATTCTTTTTTCTCGACATTGCTCTATCGCTGTGTTTTCCAACATGGTGTTTCCTACATCGTTAGTTCTCACATGACTTTTTGTTTTTCTGTTGTTGAGGCCTTCAGTTGTACTTTTAAAATCAGCTATAGTGTTTCTTAATTCTTTTATTTCTAGTTATAGCTGCCTTATCAATATTCTGTTGTGCTGGTACTAGGGAGAGGTAGTAGGTAGTAAAGACATATATACATTTGTATATATATATATATATGTATATAAAATTATACACATCAGATGCATATTGCATGTGTGTGTGCAATTATACAAATATAAATATTTCTTGAACCATTTCACAATGGGTTGAAAATATAATAGTCTTTGCCTGTATATCTTTTGGAGTTCTTCTCTCTATACCAATAAAGGGATATTACCTTATTTATCTGTATGAAATGATCAAATTATAAATTAACAGAACAAAACATTGGTACAATACTATATTATCTATCGCCTATATTCACATCTCACTAACTCTCCTAAAGTTGAATAGTTAAATTTGTGGTGAATGTAACTTAAATTAGTATCTTACTGATTTAACCAAGTATTTAAACCAACATGTTTTCTTTCTACTATTTTAAGCATGTCAATGCCTCCTTGACATTTACTTTAAAATATAATTGTTAGATCACAAACTGAATATCTGAGTAAGTAGGTACACTTTCCTTACAGGGACTTATACATTGTTCTATATAGCTACTTCGAAAGTTTCATAGAATTATACTTGTAGTGTATATCAGCAACTCTATTCAAAGGATTAGCATAGTCAACTACTGTGACCCTTATTGTCTCCCCATGTCATGATATTTTCATTATTGTGTTTGCATAATGAAAATATCAATAATACCAAAGCATAGGTCAAAAACTAATCATCCCAGTTTTTCTCTGTAAGGATAGGGAAATTTCCTGATCAAACTGGAAAACCAGAGACCTACTTGAAAGCAATAAAAACTAAGCTGCCAGGGTGAACTTAGCCTTAAGAGTGTAAATCTATTTTCCTTTCACCGCTGAAAACCTTCCTATCTGGAACTGACAAAGGGAACAAGAGCTACTACAGGAAAAAACTGAGGAAGGTTTTGCTAAGTGGGGCTTTATATTTACCTGAGTGATGAACTGCACAGCAATATTTACTCTGGAGATGGATGTTTACCACATAATTAACTAATTTTAATGAACTAAATACTTAATTGGCTATCTTGAAAATTAGTCTTAGCATCTTAAGGGTAACATACATTATCATGAGTCAACATGACCAAACTGTTTCCATTAATTACCTTCAAATTAACTCCTTCTCTGTATATTTATTGCATTTAAATTCCTTGTCATTAATCTTGAGTCTCAGTCTAGAAAATTATACCATGTTGGCTTATGATAGTTTTCTGCAGTGTATAAAATGATCTACAATAATCTTTCTCATCTTGGGAAAGTTGTCATTAGAAAGAGTAGAACATTTTAAATTTCTTTTTTTTTAAGATTTATTTATTTATACATACAAGCTGGGGTACAGGCCAGAGGTGTGGGGCGGTGAGAGGGTTCACCAGAGACAGAGTTGGGAGCAGAACAGGCAGATCAGAAATACAATGCTGAGGAGAGCAGCGGGAGGCAGGAGAGGTCTGCCGCACCATGTGGGATTCGCCCCGGCTGGGCATCGAACTCGCATCGCGCGCTGCCGACAGCTCCACAGCACAGCGCTCAACCGCTGCGCCACCAGGGAGGCCCCGAACATTTTTAATTTATAAATCTAATAAATACATTTACAACACTATTTCTATTGCTACAGTATAAATTAAATCCTCACTATCGATAGCATAGTAAAATTCCTGCTTCTAGTATGAAACCTCTCCAATCAGCCTCTCCATTAATTCCAGAGTGATCTTTATAAAACATCCAGCAGATTTCTTTCTCTAGCTAAAACAGTTTTAAAACCTCCCATTGTTGAAAAAGGCACCTTTAGTGTGGCAATTGTAATCTGTCCCTTACTAGTTTTCCTCACAATTTCCTTTCTCTTAACATCTGTACATTCTAAGCATATGGAATGCATTCCCCAAGTGCAGATTATAGACCATGGCTTTTTGTTAATTGTTTTGTATGTTTATTACTTGTTTTGATATTTCCATAGGAATTTCCTTCAGCCATGCCTTCGACCTACCCACTCAAAGCAGTGGAATAAGAATAACTATTAAAGCCATAGAGACTAGAGTTCACATTTAAAATATATTTACTGATTTTGGGCCTCCCTAGTGGTGCAAGGGGGTAAGTCTCATCCCCATGAAGCTATCTGAAGCCACCGCAGCATGAGTTCCAGCCAAGGCCAGGGAGCTTACCACATGGCGAAATAGACCTCTCTTGTCCCGCTTACTGCTCCCCTCAGCAGTGTATTTCAGTAGATCTGCTTGTTCTGCTCCCCACTCTGTCTCCGGTGAATCCTCTCACCCCCACCACACCTCCAACCTACACCCCAGCTCTTGTATGCATAAATAAATGTCTTAAAAAATAAAATAAAATGTATTTAGTGATTTTACTCTTAAAATACTATTATGAACACAAATGCATTCCAGGGGTAGCATCTAAGTTCTGATAATTTCCTATTTTTATCTCCATCCTTCACTTTACTTCTTATACTACATTTCCAAGTAAAAGTGTAACCTCAATCTTAGCAAGCTCCAGAGTCTTTTGTCCTCACAGATCATCCAGTTTCTCTAGCCAAAATACATTTCTCTACCTTAACATTGTTCATTTCTGTAGCCATCGGTGAAATTATTTCAGTTCTATTCAAACATACGTTGCAAATATATCTACATCTTTTCATTTTCACTATCATTTCTTTACTCTACATGAAAGCCATCTGTTCAATGCCCTGCCCTAACAAGTTCACTTGCCTCTGTGTTTGCACCCTTACAGAATACTCCATTCTTGTACTAGAAGATCTAGTAGAAAATTTGATCACCTCATTCTTGCTATTCAGCTTACTATCATGCTTTATGAAAACCCTCAAATCTCTTTCTTGGGCCTCCCCGGTGGCACAGCGGTTAAGTGCTGCGCTGTGGAGCCGTCAGCAGCGGCGATGTGAGTTGGACGCCTGGCAGGGGAGAATCCCACATGGTGCGGCAGACCTCTCCTGCCTCGCCCGCTACTCCCCTCAGCAGTGTATTTCTGATCTGCCTGTTCTGCTCCCCGCTCTGTCTCTGGTGAACCCTCTCGCCTCCCCACACCTCTGGCCTGTACCCCAGCCTGTATGTATAAATAAAATAAATATTAAAAAAAAAATCTCTTTCTTGTTCACCATGAATTTTAAAACCTGGTTTGACCCTCTTTGTGAACATCTACCATCCATTTCTCTCCCAGACTAAAATTTCATTCTTTGAAAAAATTTACCAAGTTTTCCCTTCTCTAGGTTGCATCATTATAAATTGAACAACACTAATAACTATTTGGTGAAAGGATCCTTTATAATTTTTGAGAGAAATGACTTGTTTATTAACTTATTATCTATATGTCCCACTATGCTTAGCACTCTGTGAAGTTAGAAATATTTCTGAAACCCTGGCACCCACCGGTATCTGGCAATTGTACATACTCAAATTGCACTATTTCTGCTCTTGTGCTCTGCATCATTTAACATCTAAAATTCCAACTTCTTTACAGTATCTTTAATATATCTCCCATTCTAATACACTGACTTTTGTTTTGCTCAGTTGAACACTTAACAGACTATTTGATTTGTCCAACTTCCAGACACTAATTTAATGTAAAAACAATGACTTTCATATCATATTTTCAGGAACTATAAAGTAGTTGACAAGTAATTAACAAGTGAAACCATGAATTAAATGGATTTCTTATTGAAATATAATTACATGTAATGTATTACTGTTAAGTACCACAATAAGCCTAGTTAGCCTCCATCATCACAGTTATAGTTTTTGTTATGAAGAGATGTACATTACATTCCCATGAAACTTTATAATTACAATAACTTTTGAACATATGCCACCATTTTGCCCCACATCCAATACAAAACACTGACTCTGCCAATCACCAGTGTGTTCTCTGTATGTAACTGTCCTATTTTTTAAATTTCACATATACCTGGTATCATATGATTTGTCTTTCTTTGACCTATTTCACTTAGCACAATACCCTCAAGGTCCACGTACATTGTAACGAACAGGAATATTTTGTAAATAGTTTTGTCTCAATAACATCCCACTTAATATAAGAACTTCTTTATCCTTTCATCAGTGAACATTCAATTTGCTTCCAGGTCTTGAATATGTTCAGTAATGCTGCAGTGAACTTGGGGGTGCATATGACTTTTGAAATTAATGTTTTCAATTTCTTTGGGTTAATACACAGAAATAGGATTGCCGAGTGATAATAATGTAATTATTTGAGGACTTCCCTGGTGGCACAAGGGTTAAAGTCTCAGCTATGAAGCTATTACCAGCCACTGCAGCATGAGTTCAATCCCCCACTAGGGAACTGACCCACATGGCAAAGCAGACCTCTCCTGTCTTGCCCACTATTTCCCTCAGCAATATATTTCAGTTGATCTGCCTGTTCTTGCTCCCATTGTGACTCTGGTGAATCCTCTCACACCCCTGTACTTCTGGCCTACACCCCAGTTCTTGTATGCATAAGTGAAAAAAAAAACTTTTTTAAAAAAATATAATTATTTGAGGAATCTCCATACTATTTTCTCAGTAGTTGTATCAATTTACTTTCCTACCAACAATGCAGAGAGTCCCATTTTTTTCCACATGTATCATAGCCATTTGGTAAGTATCATGTGAATTCTCATGGTTTTGATTTGTATGATTAGTGATGTGGGTCTAGCTTAATTCTGGGCCATTCATCATTTCTCATGTGAATATACAATTTCCCAACACCATTTATTGAAGAAACTATCCTTTCCCCAATGCATATTGTTTGTACTTTTCTCAGAAATTGACCATGTATGTGTGAATTTAGATCTTAGCTGTCTATTTTGTTCTACTTACCTGTGTGTCTGTTGTAATACTACACTGTTTGATTATTACAAATTTGTAGCATAGTTTGTTGTCAGAAAGCATAATGCTGTTTGTGTTATCATTTTTTTTTCCAAAATTATTTTGTTTGGGGACTACTGTGATGTCATAGAATCACTAAGTTTTCTTTTATTTTTGAATTCAGATGGTTATGGGTAGGATAGATATTTTAATGCCATTAGTTATCCTTTCCATGAGCACAGAATTTGTTTAAATAAATAGTTGTAACTTCAATTTCATACTTTTAAATGCTGAAATACTCCTTAAAATGGAAATGTAAGAGGGTGGTCCTCAGGAAAGGGGAGTGTCCCAGAACCCCACCCCCACCTCAGGCCAGAGAGATCCAAGACACCTAGTACTACGAATCCCAGAATGCCATCAACACCGAAGGAAGGATGCTGAGGGCTGAGGGAGGAGTTAAGGAGTGGTTTTGGGATTTTAAAAACCAGACCTGTGAGCTTGGAGGGGGGCTACTGTCCATGGTTGTGGATTGCCAGAGTTTTTTTCGAGTGGGCTGTAAGATTCCAGCTCAGCAGAACTGGTAGGACACATTCACCAATTTATTCTTTATCTTTTTCCTTTCCCTTTTTGTAAACAAACCCTTTTATTAATTTTATTGTGCGTGTCTGCAGTTGAGTCTTTTAAGTCCCTTTTAAGTGCACGGATGAGAACCCAGACAGGCACCCCATTTATATTGGGGCTGCCCTGTAACAGAAACTTTAAGAAGTATATCTGTAAGAGAATTGAGATGATGTTTATAACTAGAAAATTTAAGAAGAAAAATCAATTCCTTGTTAATGTTAAATTCTAGTGTCTAAGCACAAGAAACGTAGGAAAAATCAATGAGAAATCTGGGCATTTCTATCTGCTTCCTCTGTGATAAACCATGGCAGGATAGCAAGTTAGACACTATTTTATTCTTTGCTACCATCCCACTGAATTCTGACCAAAAGCCTTAACTGTCGACTGGAGCCAGAGAGGTACAAAAATGGAGCACCAGATGCACAGACAAACTTCCCTCCTGGAAATACTGCGATCTGGAGAGATGGCAGAGGAAGACAATAAAGATAGCACTTAGCTTCTGAGGGCCCTGGGTAGGGCTGCAGTTGGTACTTAGATGCAGATTAATTAGAAGCTTATCTCTCAGGCAGCAATTACAAAGATAAGCTAATAGGCCTATTTCAAAGACAGTCTAGTAACCACATTCTGTCACTTCTTTCCTGTGCTCTGCAGGTGGCAGCTGGTTGAGAACTATTTCTCTGTTAAAGTCTTATGGGACTCAGAAGCCCAATGGCCACAAGATCCAGGCAACCTAGAGGTATCATCTACGAAGCAAACCCCCAAACTGGGGATCCCAACAAGTATACACACTCCTTTAAGGAAGCTGCACAAAGTCAGAGGAGAATGAGATGTCTCCCCTGATCTTCAGTGGATTCTAGGCGAACTGGCTAGAATGGAACACATAATGGTATGAACACTCAGGAATTCATCAATGGCAACCTAAGTAGAACCCTACGCTACTTACAATTACTGTTCCTGCTCTTTTTTCCAGAGCTGTTTTATTGGGCCATGTTAAGAAGGGGAAAAATTAAGAAAGTAAAGGGGAAGAAGGAAAAGAGGAAAGTAAGAAAAGGTCAAAATAATCTTATTGCAATTATTGAATTGGGTCAATAAAAGGCAAAGATGGGAGTTGAAACATTCCTTGAGTTTTATTAGCAGCTAGGTAAGAGTTCCCTACCAAATTTTAATAACAAAACCTGTGAGACAAAGCAGTTATACACTGGGAATGATGTGCTGAATGAAATTAGTAGGGTACCAAGAAGACAGCATTATTGGTACCTTATAAGAAGCCATAAAGAATGTGTTCAGAACGTAAACTCTCTAAGAAAGCTAAGTTAATATGTGATTTCCAAAGTATGAGAAAAATTACTATATTGTGGCTTTTTTATAACTATAACTAGAAATGACATACATGGAAATAATAAAGGTTTCCTGCATGGATAATGAAAGTTTTGTACAGTAGTATTTTAACCTAGTTGTAATATTTGAATTTATTTGGCTGCAATAGAATTCAGATTTCCTTATCTACAATAGTTTTAAAAATCATCAAAATAAGTCTTAAAATATTTTCAATCTAGAAATAATTCGGTTGGCAGAGGTTAAAACATTATAGAAAGTCTTATGGTTCCATCCAGCAAAATATGGTATTTTTCACAATGCTGTACTTAGAACATTTTTGACAGTTCTATTGATTTCTTAATCTCACCGAGCAATTGCCTTTATGCTATGCTTGAGGGGGCATGTGTGCCTGAGTATTTTAGTTGAAACACAGCTAAAGTGGAAGGAAATGTTTTCGCCTGTAATCTTTAGTATACTTTAGGTGTTATTTGTGGGAGAAAAATTTTAAATAACTCAGTTTTAAGATAATACTTCTTGGAGTATGGAATACATATATGTCTACTATAATTTCAGGTCTGTTGAAAAATTCCATTGCTATTTTTAAAGATCTCAATGTATTTTGGATCAAAAAAACAGCTTACATAGTTCTGAAAGTATCTCAGTTTTTTTTTTTTTGTTTTTTTTTTTAAGAAATCATTTAAAAATGCTAGTCTTGGGCCTCCCCGGTGGCGCAGTGGTTAGGCGCTGCGCTGTGGAGCTGTCGGCAGCGGCGACGCGAGTTCGACGCCAGGCCAGGGAGAATCCCACATGGTGCGACAGACCTCTCCTGCCTCGCCCGCTGCTCCCCTCAGCAGTGTATTTCTGATCTGCCTGTTCTGCTACCTGCTCCATCTCTGGTGAACCCCTTCGCCGCCCCACGCCTCCAGCCTGTACCCCAGCTTGTATGTATAAATAAAAAATAAATCTTAAAAAAAAAAAAATGCTAGTCTTTTTGTATCTCCAATCTCAGATGCCTAATGGATAGATAGGAGAATTACACATATGATTGTGATTTCAATTTCTATTTAAAAGAATTTCAACTTGTCAAGGTCATAAAAAATATTACTTCCAAAAATGCCTATCAAGTTATAAAAATATAAAATCTATTACATTAGGATTTATTAGTTAAATTAGTTGTTCATATATATAAATAAATATATGTGTCTTTTGCAGTCATTGATTATATATATGTATTTCCTTTGTTGTATTCATATCCATTTCAATACATAACACTGTATATTGTCATGTGTGAAGAGTATGTGAGTTATTCAAATCAGTCTCTTATTACCTGTGTGACTGAAAGAAAAGGGCCATGATACAAAGAAGCTACATGACAAAAGGAAACCAGAGAGGACCTAGGAGAGGTATGGGAATTGGTCAGAATTTATCTCAGATGTGAGATCAAGACTTTATTGTAATAAGTAAATAAAATAGGGATGCTGTTTAGTACAATCCCTTCTGAGTGTCCCCCTGTTTAACAACACACACACCCACGCATAAATATATCACAATCAGATTCTAATGTACTTATACTTCTTTAAATAATTCCAGATTTTATGCTATTAAAATATATTCTACGAGGCAACACATTTTGTTTGTGCTTTATTTTTATTTCATTCTTTCTGTTTTCTGTATTACATCTCACAATTTATGAGAACACAATCTGCACTGTTCTGGATGGGCGCTTCATGTTTTGCTTCACTGGATTCCTATTCTTGTCATGCATGGCTGCTCTTAATACATGAAGTAAATGTACAGCAGTTAAGATTGCAAACTGAGTCTGCATGTAGCCATGGAAATAGTACTGCTTTACAATTGGCATGCATTTTTTCTTGCCTAGAAAGTGTTTTTGGTAATTTACAATCTGTTGGGTAGGAATTTTGTAGAGTTTTTCACTCTAAGTTAAAACCTGTCAACCATAATGAAGAAAATACAAAGCTAGAAAAAACATATGAAAGGACTTTTTAATGGAATTATTAAGTATAGAAATATTAGACTATCTTTGGTGAACCCAAGCATTACACCCAGAAACTGCTCTTTGTCTATGCTGCCCTCTAGTGCAACACCTCGGGATTACATTCCCTAAGAAAAGGAACAAGATTTTCACAGCTCATTGAAAAGTAACTTCTGATTGATCAAGATTTACTTAAATCAAGAAATACAGAAATAAACCAATTTCCACATAATTTTGAGAAGTACTTAGGAATTAGTTGATTGTGAGTATAGTATCTTTCATCTATTTGTTTTCTTACAACTCAGCTTTAAAAATCTACCTATATCAGTTTGCATAGTTCAAAGAAACAGATAAAATATAAAAACTTAAACAAATGGAATGGGAAAGAACAGTCATTTTTAACTTATAATTTAATTATTTCCTATCTAGACTGATATAAATTATTTTCATTTCTCCATATGTCCTCCAGGTCATTTCCCACCCCCCACTGCCCCCCAAATGGGTATATAAACATAGACACTAAAGTTCCAACCGAGGGCCCTAGCATACCATTTGCAATTCCAGTACTGTTGGGGTTTCAACGATCTTTTTTTTTAAGATTAATTTATTTATGCATACAAGCTGGGGTACAGGCAAGAGGCATGGGACAGTGGAGGATCACCAGAGACAGAGTAGGGAGCAGAACAGGCAGATCATCGGAAATACAGGGGTCGAGGCAGGAGAGGTAAACCTCTCCTGCCTCGCCATGTGGGAATCTCCCTGGCCAGGTGTTGAACTTGTGTTGCCAGTGCCTACAGCTCCACAGCACAGCGCTTGACCAGTATGCCCCAGGGAGGTCCCCTTTTCAACACTCTTTAAATGATATGCTTTCCTCACGCTCTTTCACTCAAATACAGCTTTCCTGGACAGGGCATTCACTGATCTTTGAAATTTTGCTCTTTCCATCAAATTCTGATCGTCCTCAGACCAAGTTCCTAAGTCCTCCACAGGGGGATTCAAGTGATATTTATTAAGAAAGTTTACGACATGAATGTAGTGTTCCTGGGTGAGGAAGCCAGGGCAGGGTGAAAACGCACAGGGCTGCGAGCCACGCTGCCTTCACCCACGGTGGCGGAGCAGGAAAGGTGAGACTTCATATCAAAGTCCTCCACAATTACATAGAACACTTCACACACGCACGCACGCACGCACGCACACATACGCGCACACACACACAACTTTACAGAATGAAAAAGAAATAATCTTAGAAATGAATGAGAGAATTCTTTCTTTAGGGTAGAATCTTGTGTATGCAAGGTCACAGGCGACCTTGCTAGCTAGAAATAGATGATTTTGTAACATCAAGAAAAATATTCAGGAAAAGAGCTAGAGCATTGGAAATACACCTATTCCCTTCTCATATATCGTATATTAATATTATGCTGTAGCAGGAACTAGTTCTCCTTAGATGCTTTTATTTATTTCTATCTGTTGCATTGGGACTGTCTTGGGTCAGCTGGAGAAATTTACTAAAAAGGGAATTCTGCTTATAAACTTTCAAGTTATATGTTCTATAAGCTCAATGGAAGCTTTTAAATCACATTATAATTATGTATAGTTATGTTTTATGTCTTCAAAGCTGCTAAATCATACTATTATAACAAATATATTTATTGAAAAATATCTAAATTCGATCTACTAGGGTATATTATTTTAGTCAAGTAAGATATTTTTAATTCATTGTGTATCTTGCCTGTGAAATGTATCTCTACTTGGGAATACCAATATAGTGATGAATTTACTGATAATTCTGACTTCTTGTGACTTGATATTTAAAACGTGCCTTATTTGAAGTACTCAATATAATTAAAATGCTCTTATTATTCTAGCAGTGACTTTTATGAACATGATAATAAAAAACAACTGTTAACTACTATCTGTCATATGAGTAACATTTCTTGTATCCTATCTAGGACAATCTTAAAGAGCATTTGTAACATTTCATTGAAACTTGTCATAATTGTCCTACCACATACTTGTTCCTCACAGGCCTCGGACCCTAATTTATACTTATTTATGTAAAATTAGCATTTGACCTTTAAATCTAATTTAATTTGATGACTAGTGAAAGTTACTTATTAATACATATATTAAATACTTGTATGTTTATTTATAGCTTGATATCTTAATGCTACATATCTTTTCTTAAGCAGATAACCAAGATATGATTTTTAAAAATCATATTAATATATGGATAGATTGGGCCTCCCTGATGGTGCAACGGATTAAGTGTCAGCGTTATGAAGTTATCTGCAGCCACTGCAGTACGAGTTCAATCCCCAGCCAGGGAGCTTCCCACATGGTGCAGCAGACCTCTCCTGTCTTTCCCTCTGCTCCGTGCAGCTGTGTAGTTCAGTAGCTCTGCCTGTTCTGCTCCCCACTCTGTCTCTGGTGAATCTTCTCACCACCCCACACCTCTGGCCTACACCCAGTTCTTGTATGCATAAATAAATAAAATCTTTAAAAAATATATGGATATACTGTGTAATGTGCAATGCACACAAATATATTGTGTAATGTGTAATGCATACCTGCATGTGATCCAAAAGTCATAAAGCATTTATTTATTGCCTCCAGTCTGTGTCATGACTATGCAAAGGACGGGAGACGATGATTTTCTCTCCCAGTAATTTAAAATTAGGACTGAATGATTCTGTTCCCTCAGAGGGAATACAATATTGAATTTGGGGGTTGCCTGAGCAAACAAAGGGGGTACAAGTAGTGTGCAGATGTAGGTGAGTGAAAGTTTGGAAGTTGCCACTCCATCCTAACAAGTAAAAAGTTGAACAAACTGAAAAATCTCAACTCTTCCTACTTCTGCCTGACAAGAGGAGTCACAGAGAATACTGCTGCCTGCAAAAATGGAAAGATCACAGAGAATCACAACTGGCCAAAACAGCAATTTGCAAGAAGCGCTGCCTGGTAGGGAAACAAAACATGAATTTCTGGAATCTCACTGGGAACAATTCTGGGAATAAAAAACTCCAAAGGAACCCGGTCCTCAGGAGTTCTCCAATAGTTTTTTGAGTTTCACCTCAGGGTTCTCACAATGAATCTCAGGAAAATTTTCTGTGTATGAAGGATGAAGGGTAAAGCAACAATTTTGAAACATACCAGAACTTTCTGTTTCTCTTAATAAAGTCTGCAAAGCAAGAGAAATTATTCAAGCAAAGCACAAACTACTGGGGTTTTATCAGAACCTAACCAACTTGGAGGAGGTGAAACACTCAGCTCCGACTGACTACATACAGCCTTCCAAGTAGAGATAGGGAACTTAACTCAAGCCCACTCCAGCTACCCTGTCCCACCTAAGGCAGGGGATGGGGGGTTGAGATGCATGTATGAAGTTCACAGTCCAGAGGCAGAGGCTCATGAATGGCCGAAAATTGGGGGGATTGATTTCCAGTATATCTATCTGGCAATAAATACTAAAAGATGTTCTTTAGATAGAAAGGGAATGATATGGGTCAAGAACTTAGATCTATATATAAGAAAGGATCAATTATAAGGATCAATTGAAGGTAAAATAAAAACTATTTTATTCTTAATTGATCTGACAGATATTTAAAATAGGAACATTGTATTTAACTATGTATGATTATTTGTGTGTATGCATGTATTATAAAACCTCAACCTCAGAAAAGTAGAAAAGAGAAAATCAAATTCAAAGTAAGCAGCAGAAAAAAAATAACAGCACAAATCAATTAAATTGAAAACAAGAAATTAATAAAAGATCAACAAAACTAAAAATTGGTTCTTTGAAAAAATCAATAAGGTAAGCCTCTCTAGCCAAGCTAAGAAGAAAGGGAACACAAATTACTAATATCCTATATAACAGAGGGGATCTCATTACAGATTCTTGGGCATTAAAAGGATAATAAAGGATTATTCTGAGCAACTTTATGCCAACATGTGTGTGAAATGAACTAAATCCTTGACAGACATAATTTGCCAAAAGTCACACAAGAGGAAATACTCTGATCGGGTCTATAACTACTAAGGCCATTCAGTTAACAATTACTAGCCTTTCAAGTAGAAAACCCCAAAACCTGATGGATTCACTGCTGAATCTTACCAAATATTTAAGGAATATATTATACCAATTTTGTACAGAGTCTTGTAGAAGACATGAAAACTACAGTTCAATTTTTCTCAAAATCAGGAATGCAAAAATTCTCAACAAAATTTTACCAAATTGAATCCAACTATGTAAGAGAAGAATTATATATCATTACCAAATAGGACTTATCTCAGGTAAGTCCTTATCTGAGTGATAAAGACTTATCACTCATTTGGGCCTCCCCGGTGGCGCAGCGGTTAAGTGCTGCGCTGTGGAGCTGTCGGCAGCGGCGACACGAGTTCGACACCCGGCCAGGGAGAATCCCACATGGTGCGGCAGACCTCTCCTGCCTTGCCCGCTGCTCCCCTCAGCAATGTATTTCTGATCTGCTTGTTCTGCTACCCGCTCTGTCTCTGGTGAACCCTCTCGCCGCCCCACGCCTCTGGCCTGCACCCCAGCTTGTATATAAAAAAAAAAAAAAAAGACATCACTCAAGTTTACTAGGAACATCGACATTTGGATGATTTTACTACGAATTTGAGATGTGATATCAACTTTCCACTTGTGAATATTCTAAGATATTGGTAATCAAAAAACATATATCAAAGAACATAGAATATAATCCCTTCACTGAATACACTGTACATAAATAGACATTTATAAATTCTGAAAATAATCAAAGGACTGAATAAAATGTAGAACATGAGGAAGTCATATTTTTTAAATTCTAATGAATTGAGTCAACATTTTAAACATTTCTATATTAAAAGGATTATAATGTTGCAATAAAGTAAATCTTTGACATGCCCCATTAGAGTTCATGGGGAAGATACTAGAAAAGACTGTGAAACTCATTATATGAAAGATATTCCCCAGCAATTTGTAAGTTCCTTTAATGTGGGAGATTTGCTTTCCTGCTAATTACAGGATCCAGGAACATTTGTATTAAAATAGTACAATACACTTTGTGGGAGATCCAAAAAATAAATTTGTGATAAATTAAGGAAAAAAAGCAATTAACAAGGCTATTTTTAGGTAAAGGTCATGGGCAATTCTCTGTTCATCAACAAATACGACACTTAAGCTAATGTTACATTAAATGCTTTATATTATTACTTGGCAATCTTACTTTGATCTAATACGAGTGGTATATTTGAAGAGGCTGAAGTCAGTGATGAGAGACTAGTGAGCATGCAATTGCTTGCTTTAGAAGCAATGAGGCAAAAGATAAGAGTTAGAATCCATTAGTGGTCTTGTTAATGAAAATTGATGATTTGCATTAATACAGAAATTAAATCACCCCATTTTTAAATTTGTAATAGTAGAAGTCATACCAGACCTTGATGTTTTGATACTTTATGTGAGGTGTCATCTTAAAGAACTAGCTAGGAGCAAAGGAAAAATACATATAGGAAGTGTCAACTGGATCTAATTTCCAGTTTTGTTGAATGTGAAATACTGAAACATGAATTCGACCCTCACATATTTTACACAGCTTATCAATAGATTTCAAACAGACCTTTAATGGAAATGTCAAGTGATATTCAGATACATAGCACTTCAGCAATGTTTTCCCATACTTTTATTTACTCACATTTATATTAGGGATTCACACTTTCACGTCTCTAACTATTTTGACAATTAATCTGACTCAAGATAAAGTGTGAAGTTTGATATTTTCAAATTTAAGATGAGCCAATTTAATTTTTCATGTTGAAGTGTTCTTTTCATATTGATTCTAACCAAGTACTTATACTTACATATTTAATATTTAGTTAATTAATTGCACATATAATGTATTATACTACTGAAAAAAGATTGTGGAAACTAATCAAGAAAATGGTCTTTGAAAATATAAATAACAAGAGCAGCTCTTCCTATACATTATTTTATATTATATCGTATTCTTGTAAGCTGTTCCCTATACTAAAAATCTCTTCTCATTCTGCTTTCTTCTCGCCCTTCACTCAACTTCCAAAGCTCAGCTAAAATCAAACTCTTCAAAAGAGACTCTCAGCAGACCAATAAGGAAATCTATCCTCCTTTTCCCTTGCTTAGTCAGTTTTATTTAATTACACTTTTTTCTTAAATGTGTAAATGAGTATTGCCTAAATCACCACCCTATTGTAAACTGCAGAAGTTTCATTTGTTTTGTTTACAGTGTACACTTAATGCACTTAATACACTTTTCAGTGAATGAATGGATTCTGGCGGGTAAACTTGTAAAATACAAACTTCACATACCACTAAGTGATGATCACACCTCCAATATGTGAGTGTCTTATTTCAAGGAATATTAAGAATGCATGACAGGCATGAACAGTGCTCACTGTCTATGATATATTATAATTGAACTTTATTTTAGATAAACACAAAACGCTCAAAATTTTCTGCATTAAGTATTATGTACCTTTAAGATGGCATAGTCATACTTTGAGTGGCTATAGGTAAAGCAGGAGCTCTGCTTCTGACTATTTGGAGTTTATAATTAATTTGAATGATTTAAAGTATGGTTTGTTCATGGAGTCACTGGAGAGGCATAATATTATTAAAAGCCAGATGGCAGCACAATTTACACGCCTCATAGGCACAAACATCATTTCCTAGTGGAAACATTTTAAAAATGGTTTTTATTCTCCTCAATAGTTATCAATTCAGGGCCTCCCCGGTGGCACAGCAGTTAAGTGCTGCGCTGTGGAGCTTTCGGGAGCGGCGAGGCGAGTTCGATGCCTGGCTGGGGAGAATCCCACATGGTGCAGCAGACCTCTCCTGCCTTGCCCACTGCTCCCCTCAGCAGTGTATTTCTGATCTGCCTGTTCTGCTACCCGCTCTGTCTCTGGTGAGCCCTTTCGCCACCCCACGCCTCTGGCCTGTACCCCAGCTTATATGTATAAATAAAAAATAAATCTTTAAAAAAAATAGTTATCAATTCAAATAATCTCACTATTCTTTTTTCTTATAAGTATATTGCTCTCTGACATTTTGTTTGAAAAATGTGGCAAAACATTGATCTTTTGGGCAAGTGAGTATTATTTATTAAATATGTTTTAATGTCTAAATGGAAAACAGGTATCTTAATAATATTGCTTGAAAAATAGTAATTCTAGATGTTTCTCAACAAATAAAATCACCTTTCTTCTTTACTTTAGTCATTTATTATTATACTTGTTTATAACAGATCCTTTTAAAATTCATTATTACTTAGTATTTTAGTAGAACCAATTTCAAATTTCAATTTCATTATACTAAAGATACACATATTTACCACACAGGAACGAAAATCAAATGTCCCCATTATGCAAATGAACTTCAATTAGTTTACTCAAAAGTGTGCATTAATTTGACTACATCATAGGAATTTTTTAAACAAAATATAGCATATCTTTGATAAACACTTCTAAGACATTAAGCACTTTCTTAGAAATTTGATAAATTAACATTAAAAAAAGGTTAAAATTCTTTTTTAACTTCATATGTATTTTTATTGAGGTAATAACGGTTTAAAACTCTTTGTCATTCAGAGACATCTATCTGACCCCTTGGTGTATGTTACCACACCCCACCCAGAGCCCAAGCTTCCACAGTCCTGCACCATAATCCATAGGGCCCCTCACCCCTTTGCTCCCCACTTTCCCCTTCTCCCACGGGTAGCCTCAGTTAATTTCTTTTTCTTTTTTTTCTTTTACGTTTCAAAAAAACTAAAATTATATTTCAAGTTTACTTTTATTTTAGTTATTTATATACTTTTTACACAGTCGTTGATTCTCTTCGGTGTAATCCCCATAAAATTATCACCATCAAGACACCAGTGAACCTTCACCACAGTCTCCTGCGCTCTTCCCACCCATGTTTTGGCCCCACCCCCTCCCCTCCCCAGCGAATGTCTCCAATTTATAGTTGTCTACTATTTTTGTGGTTTTTTTCCCCATCCCTTGTTTGTTTTCCCTATGTTTCTCCTATAAGTGAAACCATCAGTTAATTTCTAAGACAGATTGTTTCATTGGGGAACTATTTGAAACAAACAATAAACAAATACTGAACTACTAATAGAAATTTTATAAGAAAATAGAAGTGGGGGCACTTTTAAATATAAGAACACATTATTATAAATCCAAAACATGACCAAGATATTAAAAATAATTTACAGACTAGTACTCCTCACTACAGAAAAAATTGCTAAATAAGGAGTAACTAATCCTCCTATGTATAAAATAGAAAATACATTGACACTAATTGTGGTTTATCCCCCAAATAGTATGGTTATGGTTACTTAAGCATTTTAAAAATAATTAGTTTTACTGCACCATATTAACAAAATGAATGAGGAAAACCACATGCCTATTCTAGTGTTTATAAATAAGTTATTTGAAAAAAAATTAAATAAATTCTTAACTGAGAAAAGGACCAATTTATTTAGAAATACAAGAAAACATTTGTCTTCTCCACTTAAAACAGAGTATCAAGTAAAAATTGTTAGCTGACTTAATATTAAATTATTGAATAACATAATCTATAATAAGAGAAGGAAAGGAAATATTCTAACCTTTTCTATTCAACACTGCATATGATGGCCTAGCGAGTGTGATAAGCAAGAATATGAAATAGACACAATGATCAGGATGAAACAAAACTGTTAATTTGCAATTAAATTATTTACATAGAAAAGTATAAGTACTATACAAAAATATGAAAACTAATAGGTTGATGACATAGAACACCATATAAAATAAGCATATAAAAATGATCCATTATGTATTGACACCACAATGTTAGAATGGACACGATAATAAATATACAATGAACTATGGTGGAGAACTATGTGTGTCCTGGGGGTGGTATGTTGTGACAGCATATATCTAAAGAGGTATGAATCATACACAATGTGTAAATTGATGTACATAAGTCAAAAAATGACATAAAAATTCTTAGAAATAAATTTACTTATGTAAGTTCTCAACATTGAAATCTATGAAACATTGTTGAGATAAAACCCATCAGATAAGCAAATCAAGTGCATAGATATGATTTAATGTTGTTATCCCATCAATTTCCAAATAAATTTAGCCAGAGATTCAATAGTTACATTCAAAACTTTAGAAGTCTTTGTAAAATCAATTTATAAGGACATTTAAAGAAATTTTAGCATTTAAAGAACATTGATTTTTAAAAAATGGGTTGGGGGACTTTTACTACCTAATTTCAAAAGTCACTATATATTTACAGTTATCAATTAAATGTAACAATGCGGGCCTCCCCGGTGGCGCAGCGGTTAAGCGCTGCGCTGTGGAGCTGTCGGCAGCGGCGACGCGAGTTCGACGCCCGGCCGGGGAGAATCCCACATGGTGTGGCAGACCTCTCCTGCCTTGCCCGCTGCTCCCCTCAGCAGTGTATTTCTGATCTGCCTGTTCTGCTCCCCGCTCTGTCTCTGGTGAACCCTCTCGCCACCCCACAGCTCTGGCTTGTACCCCAGCTTGTATGTATAAATAAAAAAAAATAAATCTTTAAAAAAAAAAATAAATAAATAAATGTAACAATGCCCTAAGAATAAATAACTAACAGGCATTTGACTTTTTACAAGGGTGTCAAAATAATTCAGTCAGAAGTGATGTCTTTCAAGTAATGCAGAAATAAGTTGATATTCATGAAAAAGTATTAGCCATCAATCCTACTGTATATGATTTATAAAAATTAATTGAAGATATATTATAGGCTAAATATAAAGTCTAAGAGCATAAAATGTAAGAAGCCAGCAATAAAATCAATGGATTACTGATACAAATGAAAACTTGGATTTAATCTTAAAAACATGAGACTGAGTAAAGAAACTCTTGATATATATTATATGATCCATCTGTATAAAATCCCATCACAGGCAAAACCTATGGTGGAGAAAATTACATACAATGGTAGTATGGGTAATGGAACTCACTAATAGGCAGTTTCAGGGGTTATGGTAATATTTTCCATCTGTCAGGGAGTGTTACATAGATGAATGCTATTTCAAAATGTGGGATATACTTGAAATCTCTGATTTTATTGTATGCAAATTCTATATTTTTAAAAAACCTGTCAATATACACTCTGAAATAGTTAGGGGGACATATAACTATATTTTTCTCTAAACAAAAAGGTGAAATACTTTGTAGAATATTTTTAGTTTGTCTGATAACTTTTCCCTAAATTAGTTTTAATATGAACTACGGAATGGCTAAAAGGATGAAGATATATATAGCTGTAAAATAAAAGTTAATGGTAAAAAGTAGGTGACTGTTCCCTACAATATTCTTTCACATTTTATTTATGTTTAAAATTTTATAATAAAATGTAAGAAAACCTCCAGCAGAAGATTTAGCTGACCTCTAAATCATGTAAGAGCTTTGATTTAGTCATGTTTCTTGAAGGTTCCAGGTAAAGTATATAAATATAAGAACTTAGGGGCAGGAAGGAAAATGTTTCAAGAAGATGCTGTTTCTCATACATTACATCAAATAGTTTTTCACATATGGCATCAAATAATGATAATGATGTTAAAATAAAAATTATAACTGTTTACTATCCATAATGATAAAGGTTGGGTGCATTCTGTAAGATAACAGATATATCAAGGGAGGAATTAAAGCCATAAATTTAAGGAATATGGAAAATGGCTGATGAGGATTACTGTAGATATTGTTGTCAGATAATATGTAGGTAGAGTACAGTGGTTGGTGAGTAATTCAGTCAAACTCTAGAAAAATTCCTTTTAAAAATGCCTTATGAAGGAAATCGAAAGCAGAAGGACAGGAAGGCACTGGGGAGGGCACTATTTTTACCTGGATAAATTGGTCAAAGTCTCTACTGGGCAATTAATCCATAAGCCAGGTTCTAATAGAATAAAGGAAATATAATAAAGCTGAGTAGATTAATAAACTGTCCACAAACTTTTTGAGTTTCTTTCAATATAAATGTAAATGGACTAAGTCCCTTGAGGTAGCCAAATAGTTAAACTGTTTGACTAAACAGATGCTGCAGCAATATAAGAAACAGAGCAAGAAAATACAAATCCTTCTGGAACTCTGTCTCTATTAGATTTTCTGGTTTGGCAATAGGATTAGTTACCACAGATGCTAAAAAAAATCAGTGTATGGTCTTTATGGTCTCACATCTACTTTTTGTTTCAGATATAGTACTTCAAAGATTTCTAAAACGTGTACATTTATAAATCCATTTAATGTTACCTTATTTATGTCCTTGTTAATCTCCTTTAATTAAGAAGAGTTTTGTATTCACAGGCATGACAAATGAATACTATGAAGGAAGCAGGTGAGATACAGCTTGTAAGAGAATCTTAAACTACTATGTGCAGGTCCTTCCATACACATGGTAGTGAGGAACGGGACCAGCAGGTGAAAGATAAACTGCCAGATCTCTCACAAGAAATGATCTAAAAGTACATTTTCTAATGCACAGTATGAGGAACACCTTCTCTCCAGCCAAAATAACACTATGCTGCTTTCATATTTCTTGTTGAATATATAAGTGACATTGGTGACAAGATAGTTGTTGTTACACCTAGAAACATACATCTCCCATGTTTGTGTTCCATATTTATATGATGAATGGTGAGACTGCAAGACTCAGAAGACAACTTAACAGTCCACTTTGTCACAAAAGCATTCATTTGAAAGCACTTTTACTTTCTTAAACAAAAATCACAAGCCTTTCTTGTCAACAGATTGACAGCAACAAAAATGGGAGCTTTACCCAGATCTGATCTAAAACGTGTATGTTAGTTTGCAGTACTCAAGTTTGCTCAACTGTGCATTGCAGCATGGCTCTGAGTGAAGTTCTCCACCTTCTTGACTCCAAGGTCATGCTATTTTCCCAGTGTTCTAACAAAATGGCACATAAATTGACTTTCAACCAGTATATGAATAATAGATGAACTGAATGACTTCCGTTTTTGCATGTGAAATACCATTCATATTATAAACTGTCACATGGAAAACAATTTGGGAATATATTTATTTTTCTATAATGACTTTGCCAAATACGTTTTACATGTTCCTATTTTACCTAATCATTAAAAAAAAAAAAGGTTTAGTACAACCAGACAGTACTTCAGACTTACTCCATTGTAAACAGATTTCTTTCATGAATCAGATTTCAAGACCAGTGATTCATATGTTCATGACATTTATCATTAATTTATCAATTGATCTGAAATTGGAATTTACTATTATAATGACTCAGAAAATTTAATCTAAATGCATGAGAATGAACTGATTATTGTCTTCAGAGACAGATGGTAGTAAGTATCCTCTTAGTTGCTATGTTACCTCAGGCATTTTAACATTTCTAAACCTCACTTTCCTATCAATAAAATCAAACTAATAAAATTATCTTAAATTTTGTAGAAATTAAAATATGTAATCCACTAAAATAATAGCATATTCCCTGACACACTGAAGAAGCTCATTGAATATAGTTCATTAAATTTCGCAATCAATGCATACTTAAACACAAGCACTTTTTGCTTGTTTTCTACTTGAATTTCTCATGGTAAATTCTAAAGAGCTTGTTTAATTGTTAAAAAGTGTTTTCACTATGCCTTCATAAAGGGGAGATCACCAAAAGCCCCTTCTCAGATGTTTATACATTTGCCTATAGACAAACTCATTGAACACATATTTTTTTTTTAAAGATTCATATTTTATTTATACATACAAGCTGGGGTACAGGCCAGAGGCGTGGGGCGGCGAGAGGGTCCACCACAGACAGAGTGGGGAGCAGAACAGGCAGATCAGAAATACACTGCTGAGGGGAGCAGCGGGCGAGGCAGGAGAGGTCCGCCGCGCCATGTGGGATTCTCCCTGGCCAGGCGTCGAACTCGCGTCACTGCTGCCGACAGCTCCAAAGCGCAGCGCTTAACCGCTGCGCCACCGGGGAGGCCCTCATTGAACACATATTTATTGAGTAGCTTATTCCTACACTGACATCCCTTGTCTGCCAGTTCCATTTTGATTTTCATTACTGTAGTGTTCTACCTCCATGGAGAGTAAGTGCCGGTCATGTTTATGTCTACATGACTGCATAGAAGACACTGATGTTTTCCTCTCAATATACAATTTATATTTATATATATGTGTGTGTGTACATATATATATATATATATATATATATATATATATATAAATTTTGAAGTGTTCACTGGTTGCTGTAACAGTGGTTGGCATTATTGTTCGTGTATGAGAAGTACAGGATCTCCCTCCTCAGGTGTTGTGGGAGGGAGCACAATGGTATATCTTAGTTTTTTAAAATTTGGTATATACCTTAATTGTGAAAAGTTGATGACTCACCCATGGATCCAATTAAATCTACCAAAATAAATATCCTGTTTTAATACCAGGTGTTTGTGTTGAAGTGTGAAATTTATAAATTTTAAATATATTTAAAAAGAGTAATTATTTAAGCATGTAATAGAGATGGAAGGCTTTTTTCCTACAGATTAAAACAGCAAACTCCTTATACTCCTTATATTCAAATACGTGTAGCAGAAGAAATGTAATAAAAATTCTAAAAATATACTTTGTACTATAGAGAATAGTATAAAAATACATTCTAGGGCTTCCCCGGTGGTTGCAGCTGTTAAGTGCTGCACTGTGGAGCTGTCTGCAGCAGTGACGCGGGTTCGACGACTGGCTGGGGAGATTCTCACATGCTGTGGCAGACTTCTCCTGCCTCGCCCACTGCTCCCCTCAGCAGTGTGTTTCTCTCTGGTGAACCCTCTCGCCACCCCACGCCTCTGGCCTGTACCCTAGCTTATATGCATAAATAAACAAATCTTTAAAAATACATATTTATATTCAACATGCAGAATGCTAGCCCATAAAGTTCAGCCATTATCCACATATTATGGATCGAGAATCAACCAATTTATGTACAGTTTTACTGGAATATTAGAGGATATGCATTTAGTAGAAGCCTCGTGTCAAATGAGTCTGCTCTCTTCTATCAAAGCATTTATCACTCTAGTATATATATTTTTTTTACATCACATTGGCCAGAATTGGATTATATCATGTTAAATATATGCACAAAAAGAGGTTGAGAAACTAAGTATAATTAATCAGGTGCATTATGAGAATTTTTATAAAAGGAATACAAGAAAAACGGTATTAAATAATGAACTATTAACATCTCTCACAGGTGAAAAAATGAAATGCACATATTCAGAAGATAATAAATGCCAGATTGTTAGATAGGGAGAAACTTTCAGAAAGAAAAAGATAAAATCAAATAGTGATCCGAGAAGAACCAATGCAGACATATAGGAAAGACAAAATACTGATGGATAACTGAAAGGAGGTGAACTTAGATTTTGTCAAAGAGGAAAAACAAATAGAAAACTGATTAAAAGGAGTTGGGTGAGAGACTATGTTCAACCTTAAAATAATGATTTTAAGACTCATTACAATTGCTAAGTAGAAATGTCAAATAGAAGAAATTTTATGATATGCAAATTAAGGAGAGTGATGCATTTATTCTTTGAGGGCTTTTGAGACTTTTACAAAGTCTGTAATATTAACTTGGTTGAACTTTTATTTGGCATGATGACTATAATATTTTTAATTCATTGATTTAGATATTTTTTTGCATAGTTTCTATTTTCCAAACAAGTATCCAAAGTCATTTCTTTTTTTTTTTTTTTAATTAGGAATGCCATTTGGGTCACTAATTTATTTATTTTTTTAAAGATTTATTTATTTATACATACAAGCTGGGGTACAGGCCAGAGGTGTGGGGTGGTGAGAGGGTTCACCAGAGACAGAGTGAGGGGCAGAACAGGCAGATCAGAAATACACTGCTGAGGGGAGCAGCGGGCGAGGCAGGAGAGGTCTGCCATGCCATGTGGGATTCTCCCCAGCTGGGCGTCGAACTCGCATTGTGCGCTGCCGACAGCTCCACAGCACAGTGCTCAACCGCTGCTCCACCAGGGAGGCCCCAAAGTCATTTCTAATTGTTGAATGACCTCCCATTTGCCTGGGTTGAACCTCAGTGTAGTTTCTCAGTATACTACCTAAACTGTTCTTCTATCTTGTCATGCCCATATCCACTGACATAACATGCAGTAAGATAACAGGCTGGTTGTCTGAGCAGTGATCATAGCATAAAAGCAATGGAAAATGCTTAGTATTAAAAGTAACATAGTTAATATGTGTCCAAAGATATGTGATCCAGCCATTAAAAACAATATTGCATGATTCTATTGACAAATTCTCTTTGTGGTAATAGCAAGTTAGATAATTTAAGCCATCTCTCCTTTCAAGCAAAGCTAGAAAAGCTACACAAAAAACAAGTTTTTGAAACATTTATACTTAAATGAATCAAAAAGGTATAATGATTTGAAAGAATTAAATGAATAAATAGCTTAAGTCATTAGTAAAGATTTTCTAATTGGATTGAACATATATTTCATTTCAGAAAGGAAAAATAATGTCATCCAGTTTTTTTTTTTTTAAAGATTTATTTTTTTATTTATACAAAAAAGCTGGGGTACAGGCCAGAGGCATGGCGTGGTGAGAGGGTTCACCAGAGACAGAGCGGGGAGCAGAACAGGCAGATCAGAAATACACTGCTGAGGGGAGCAGCGGGCGAGGCAGGAGGGGTCTGCCACACCATGTGGGATTCTCCCCAGCCGGGCTTCGAACTCGCGTCACTGCTGCCGACAGCTCCACAGCGCAGCGCTTAACCGCTGCGCCACCAGGGAGGCCCCATCTAGTTCTTCTAAATATATGGTTAAGGAAGACAGATTGCAATGATGAAAACTACATCATGCAAATATTGACTTAAACTAACTTGATGAAAATATAGTGAGGGCCTCCCTGGTGGCGCAGCAGTTAAGCGCTGCGCTGTGGAGCTGTCGGCAGCAGTGATGCAAGTTCAACGCCCGCCAGGGGAGAATCCCACATGGCGCGGCAGACCTCTCCTGCCTTGCCCGCTGCTCCCCTCAGCAGTGTGTTTCTGATCTGCCTGTTCTGCTCCCCGCTCTGTCTCTGGTGAACCCTCTCGCCGCCCCACACCTCTGGCCTGTACCCCAACTTGTATGTATAAATAAAAAATAAATCTTAAAAAAAAAGAAAAGAAAATATAGTGAGAGTGATAATATAGATTTTAAGAAAATAACTACAAGAAAAAAAAAAAACAGTATTTCTAATAATAAAATTTCTGTTCACCTGAAAGACATAATCATTCTATATTTGTATACTTTTTTATATAGACTAAAAATATTGTGCAAATTAAAATTGACAACAAAACAATGGACAAGCCCAATATAGCAATATGAACATTTTTAAGATGCCTTTCTCAGTAAATGAAAAAAATAAGGACAACAGTAATGACACAGAATATTAAGCAATTTTAAAAATATGATCAAATGAATATTTATAGAATATAATGCCAAAAATATTATTTATAAGTACACTTGAATTATTTTCAAAAGTTTGCGAAGTGTAGGACCACTAAGTACTCAACTAATTTCAAAGACTGAAAAATCACATAGGCTACATGTTTTTGAATCACTAGAGAATAAAACTAGAAATTACTGAGAAAACTAGAATACTTTTAAATGTTTCAAAATTAAGATGCATTTTTCTTTTACCCTTAGGTCAAAAAAATCAAATTGAGAATTTAAAAAATATTTTAAATTTCATGGAAATAAAAATATGACATTAAAACTTGTGAGATGAAGGTAAAGATATGGTTACAGGAAAGTTTATAAAAAAATAAAGAAATCATGTCTTATTTTTTTGTGGGTTTGCACTTCCCCCCCTCTCTTGCATAAATACCTTTCTTGTATCTTGGACTTGAATCCAGTGATATTTTTTTAATAACTACCTCATTTCTACCTCAGTAGTCTATTACATGAATTTATTTAACTAGCTCTGTACATTTTAATAATTTTATCAATTACGTTTGAGAAATTTATTGAGAAAATAAATACTGGCTTCTCTCTGAAAAAGACTTTCTGGAGTGATCCAGTGGACTCACAGTTACAATACTGGCTCTCTTTTCCAGATTAGTGGCCCTTCAATCTCTGACAGACAGGCATAACATCAGCTCAGTTGTTTGAAACTAATCACAGGAATGGTCCACGAGACTGTAATGTTCAACTTGAAACGCTGCTCAGAGACCAAAATGTTCATGAAATATGCAATAGTTTTTGTGAGTCTGAGGACACAAATGATAGAGTATTAGCTGTTGGGTAGTGCAAACTACAGGGGGCTGAAAAAAGATGTCTTTTTCCCATTGTCTCTCAGGGGGAAAAATATTAGAAATAGATTAAAGTAGAAAAATAAAACACCTGCATCATGTCTATTTTTTTGACTATTCAGAGGGAACCTATTTCCTGTGATTTTTGTATTAACACGATCGAAGTAATAAATCGGGTCCTCCCTGGTGGCGCAGCGGTTAAGCACTGCGCTGTGGCACTGTCGGCAGCAGCGAGGCGAGTCCGATGCCCGCCCGGAGAGATTCCCACATGGCGCGTCAGACCTCTCCTGCCTCGCCTGCTGCTCCCCTCAGAAGTGTATTTCTGTCCATCTGCCTGTTCTGCTCCCCACTCTGTCTCTGGTGAACCTTCTCACTGCCCCATGCCTCTGGGCTGTACCCCAGCATGTATACATAAATAAATAAATCTTAAAAAAAAGTAATAAATCTTTTACCCTAGAATTTCAAAATAGACACTATCTAGACACATCAAAAATAAAATAAAAGCATTCCATTTTGGCCCTGGTTATAAAAAGCAAACTTTGGTAATTAAGAAACCATGTACACTTACTCCTTAATTCTGAATAGATCGACTTCAGCATTTTTTTTTTGTCATTTGTATGTTCATTATGATGTAACACTCAAATTCATCAATTAATCTAGAAAAGAATATTGGTTCTCTAAGAAATGCTTATTTTATTAAGCTTAAATGAGTCCATTTGAAATGTCTGAGAAGAGATAGATGCTAGAATTCATGACTCTTAAAACCAAACAAAGCAATATGTACATAACAAATGTGCTGATCCAAGAGGAGATGCTTTGAAGATGTTATAAGGAAACTGAAAAGAGAACTAAAAGAAACTAAGAGAGAGAGATGGAATTTTCTTTTTTTAAAAAAATATTTTTTTATTCATGCATACAAGCTGGGGTACAGGCCAGAGGCATGGGGCGGTGAGAGGGTTCACCAGAGACAGACTGGGGAGCAGAACAGGCAGATGGACCGAAATACACTGCTGAGGGGAGCAGTGGGCAAGGCAGTAGAGGTCTGCTGCACCATGTGGGAATCTCCCGAGCCAGGTGTGGAACTCGCATCGCTGCTGCCGACAGCTGCACAGCGCAGCACTTAACCGCTGCGCCACCAGGGAGGCCCAGATGGAATTTTCTTAAGTATCTCTTATATACAGATGAATAAAGCATTAGACTTACTTTTAAAATATAACTATTGAACATTTTTGACATAAATATCAAAGAAAATTTATGAGCTACTGTAAAGTATTAATATGATTGTAGAGTTATACTCTCTCAGCATTGCATGAAGTTGCACTAGACACAGTGATTTGCCAAATGATCTCCAGCAACAATTTTGCACATTAAATTATTTCATTTTAGTTATTTCTCCAAAGTAAGTGGAATATTCATGTACTTTAAAAGCTGGATTACTTAATAAAATTACAACTGTACCTTTCCGTTCTAATGTCTACTATTCTTAATTACAGTTTTACATTGCAGATTTCTTTTACAAACTACCCACTCAGTAATAAAAAAATTTGGGAAAAATTCAGAGGAACTTTAATAATCCTCCGTTAAAAAAAAAACAAATGTTCAATAGTCATGACCTCTAAAACTACAACTAAATAATACATTTTTCTTTGAAGGTTGTTTTGGAGTTTGTGTGTGCTCTGTGTATGTGTACAAGTGTGTGTGCATAACGGAATAGAGTAGTCTCAAAGAAATACTTATTTGCTTTGACTTAAAACCCATTTAAAATGTTTTTCTCTAGCTCCAGATACTCATAGGTTGGCCATTTGATTAAATCTCAGAGACACAAAAATATTTGCTACAACTATTTAAAAGGGAATTTGTCAACTTTTCATGCTAATTTGTTTATCACAGACACACACACACACACACACACACACACACACGTTCTGGAATTCAGTTATTATATACTTGCCTTTATCCCGACCCTTAGAAGTATTATATAGTAGAACAAAAATATCAATTTTTTGAGCAAATAATTGAATGCTAGAAATTAAAAAACAAAGCCTTCAGAGTCTATAAGGCAGGTAGTTGGTGTTTCCTTTCAATTTTTTATCTGTTAGGGCCTCCCCGGTTGTGCAACTGTTAAGCGCTGCGCTGTGGAGCTGTCCGCAGTGGTGGCAACGCGAGTTCGACACCCGGCCAGGGAGATTCCCACATGGCACAGCAGACCTCTCCTGCCTTGCCCCCTGCTCCCCTCAGCAGTGTATTTCCATCAATCTGCCTGTTCTACTCCCCACTCTGTCTCTGGTGAACCCTCTTGCCACCCCACACCTCTGGCCTGTACCCCAGCTTGTATGCATAAACAAATAAATCTTTAAAAAATCGGTTTAATATTTTGCAAGAGGTTTAATCCTACAAAAAAAAATTCTCATCTCATGTGGGATAAACTACCTAGACAGCATTTTAGTAACTAGTAACTCAGAGCATTTTGCTTTCATTTAAAATTGTTTTTTTTTCCTCTTTATTTGGTGTTATAGACGATAATTAGTTCAAAGTAGCAGCACTTTCAAGATCCAGAATTAAAAAAGAGAGAGATTTCATGGCCACACATGGGTAATTCCAGTAGTTATGAGACTTACGCAGTCTATCACACATTCTGGCTTTCAGTTTTGTACTCTGGATTCACTCCTCATTGACTGGGGCATCTCTGGAAAAGCTACACGTAGATTAAAAGGTCAAGAAAATAATTCCATATCAGTTCTCCAGACTGTGGGCTCTCAGCCCTACCCCTTGACACTATCACTACATTTTCTAGGGTCCCTGGCTTTTAGTCAAGTTCAACCCATGTAGTCTGCTGGGGTAACAGAGAATGGGAGAGAAGCCACTGTATTTCTGATAGTTACGGTGTCTTGGGGAAAGAATTGTTACCTGAAATTTAAATGTAAATGGCAATCTGTTTTCAATCTGGCCACCTAGCCCAGGTTCCCACCTGCAAACCTGCTTCTTTGTGGCTTCAGATATCAACACCCCTCCTTTCTGCCTCTTTTGTACTGGTAGTAGCAGCTTCTACTGTTCAGTCTCTGGGTTGACTCTCCGTTATCTATTATTCCTGCAATTCTGGCAGATGGAGTTTGAAAAAGGAAAGATTAATAACACAGTACTTGGGGGAAAAAGAGAGTTAAATGATAGTGTTTGACTACATTAAAACTAAGATTCTGTTTAGCAAAGGACTCGATAATCACATAATTAAAAGAAACTTGGTGGAAGAGAATTCAAGATGGCAGCATAGGAAAAAACTGAACTCACTGCATCCCATGGACACAACAAAACCACCGTAACATACAAAATCATTTATATGAAACAAGACCCGAAAGTTTGATTTGATTAATATTGCTTTCACAACAAAGGATAAATAGACAGCTTTAAGGGCCGCCACACAGACACTTATCCCAGGACCCAATACAGTAACACTGGTCTGAAAAGTCCCGAGTCATAGGTGTAAAAAATCCCAAAAGCATCTTCTGGATGGGAGCCACAGGATTGAGTCTTGGTTGGAAACATTGTCAGGAATGGTTAGGTAGATTCTCATAACCTTCTTATGCCAACAGTAGAAGCACCATTTTGGTCCCCTAACCCCAGTTAAGTAGAACCCCTGAGTAAGGCACTATTATGAACTCCACTCACCCCTGTGATGTAGCAGTGTATTAGAGCTCAATGTCTCAGAAGCACGCCGCCAGTCCATGCCAGGTCACTAGCTACCACTGACCAGGCTTCCAGCCAACACGCACCAGGAACCAGTAGCCCTATGCCAGTCCTCCAGCCTCCCCAAGTCAAGCCAACAGGCATCAAAAATATAAAATGCAGAATAACAACAATCACATAAATCATTGGAACAGAACTAACAACCTGGAAATAAAACCACACGTATATGGACAATGAATGTATGGCAAAGGAGCTAAGAGTACAAAACAGAATAAAGGAAGTCTCTTCAATAAATGGTGTTGGAAAAAACTGGACAGCCACATGCTAAGGAATGAAACTAGACCACTATTTTATACCACATACGAAATTAGCTCAAAATGGACTAGAATGTAAGACCTGAAATCATAAAATGCAGGATAAAATTTGGTGATAAAATCTCTGAAATGTAAATCTTTGAAATTAGTCTTATATAAGAGAGACAAAAGCAAAAGTAAACAAGTGGAACTAGATCAAAATAAAAAGGTACTGTGTGTACTCAAAGAAACCATCATCAAAATAGACATCCTACTGAATGGGAGTAAATTGTAAATAAAAGACATTCTGCTGATTGAGGAAGATTATAAATCATACATCTGCTATAGGGTTAATACCCAAAATATACAAAGTATTCATAAAACTCAACAACAAAACAAAAAGCTTGATTTAAATGTGGGCAGAGGATCTAAATACTAAATAGTCAATTTTCAAAAAAAGAAATACAGATGGTCAACAGGCACATGAGGAGATATTCATCAACTGTTATGTAAATCAAAATGAGATATCACCTCACACCTTTGAAAATAGCTATTATCAGAAAGATGAGAAGCAACAAGTATTGGTGAGGATGTGGAGGAAAGGGAACCCTCCTACTCTGTTGGTGGGAATGTAAATTGGTGTAACCGTTATGGAAAAGAATATGGGGAGTCCTAAAAGAAATTAGGAATAGAAATACTATGTGATGCAGTCCTCATACTTCTGGGTATTTATTTAAAAAGTACAAAAAATCAGTTTGAATATACTCACCTATCCCCAAGTTCGTTGCAGCATTAGTTAGAACAGGCAAGAGTAGAAGTAACCTAATTGTCCATTGATGAATGGAAAATAAAGATTATATACACAATGGAATATCACTCCGCTATTTATAAAAAGAAGATGAACTCTTCCCATTTGCAACATCATCGACAGAACTGGAAAGTATCATGCTAAGCAAAGTAACTCAAAAGAACGACAAATACCACACAATTTCACCTGTTTGTGGAATATAAAAAAACAAAGCAAGGGAAAAGATAGAACGAAAACAAACCCATAGAGTCTGCCAATGGAATGGCAGTTGCCAATGAGGAAGGATGAAGGAGGAAGCAGTCTGGTGGTGGATGGCCGTGGTGGATGGCCATAGACACGGTGGTGGGTATGGTGCGAAAATGTACTCTGGAACCGGTACAGTGTGGTCAGCTAATGTTACCTCAGTAAAAAAGAAAAAAGAAAAAAGCCAAGGACTTGAATACACTTTGGGTTTGGTCTTTTGCTTGACACATCTAAGTGACAAACCTCTTGAATGTGATAAGCCACCCCAACGTGCACAAGGTCATCAAGAGCAGAAGATCCCTGGCAACAGGAGAATGGCTGCATGACCAGATGTAAAAATTTCATATAGATGCACAGTTAACAGTTGACCCGGCAAATGTGGGGTGTCAAGCCCCAGATATCCCAAAAGAAGAGTGGCCTTGGCAGAGTCCTGGAAGACAATCTGTCAGTCCTCGAAATAGTCTACCTAATAAAATGTCTGTGTACCTGCAGGTGTTGGGTCTTGCCATACAGTGGGTTCTAACAGTGTGATTTAGGATGGAAACCTTGGTCCATGTTCTATCTGACACCACATGTGCAGTTACATGACCACACTAAGCTTGTGGGAGGGACCACCAATAAAAACCCTAGACTCAAGATTCGGGTGATGTCCCCCAGTTGGTAGCAATCCATTTATAATGTCACAGTTCACTGCTTGAAAATGGGTGCCTTCTGGCTAACTCCTATTGGGAGACAATAACTGAAAGCTACTGCCTGGTCTTTCTAGATTCTGTCCCTTGTGTGTCTTACCATTTAGGATTTTAATATATATTCTTTGACTGTAATAAACTGTAATCACATTTTTTTTTGAGTTCTGTGACTCCTTCTGAAAGTGATCTTCAGATATCTGACATATGGTAAACAAAGGCTGTGTTGGATTTATTTTGGTTTCTCTCTGCAGAGCCAGGGAAAGAAGATCTGAAACCCATACCACTGGCCTCAATTTTTTTTTCCTCAAATGTTTGTTCTATAACACAAAATACAATCAGCCTAAATATAATTAAATTTAAACCTACTAAAGTTCCCTACAAATTATGTCATATTTTATAATCTCATGAAAATATTATGGGTTGTGAATACAAATAAAACACCTAAAAATGATACTATTTAATGTACCATTTGCAAAATCATGGATGGAACTGGAAAGTAGTATGCTAAACAAAGTAAATCAAAAGAAAAACTTCAATACCGTATGCTTTCATAATTTCATAATAAATTCAATTGCTTTAAGAGTAACTTTATCTGTTAATAAAGCACAGTCTATACATTTTTGTGAACAATATCCAAAAAACTCACTGAACTATATATGAATTGAGATTGATTTTCCAAAAATATTTGTTCACATGTAGATTTACATTTATTACAGTGTGAAAAAGTATATCAAACATAAATAGTTGTGCAAGGGCATTTATTATTATTAGCCTTTTTTTTTTTAAGAATCAAATAAGAAGCTTGTAATATATATGGGGCTTCCTCCCTGCTCTCCTCCCCACCTCTACCCATAATAATTTTCATTAAATATTTAAATAAATTCATATAGTTTCAAAAGCAAGTCTTTCTAAAAGGCATGTTGAAAATTATTCCTTCCTGCCCCTCCACACCATTTTCACTACTTCATGATTTTTAGTTGATCTTTATTTAATTATCCATAGAGGTTCAAATTTTATAGTAAAGCAATTACAAGTGGATGGAAATAACCTCTGTTTGGACATGTCAACTGATAAATATCAATCTCTGCTGATTTCTCAGTGGTTTTCTTTTTGCATTGAGATATAACCAGAGATCTAAACACCAGATGTCTTCTTCCCGCAGGCCAATCAGTTTCTTTAGATGGAAACTGTAATCACCCATCAGATATATCATCATAATTTTTTAAAAAATATGCCATTACGAGTGCTGGGTCATTACTATACTCTTCTTTGGGTACATATAAATCTAAAATTGGGCTTATTATCACCAGATCTGGCAAAATTGAAAAAAACAACACTGTGAAGAAGGAAAGATGGAAAGTAGGACAGCCGTACAAAGATGTACCAAGGAAAGATATACAAAGAAGTTTTTGTCTTCCTCTCATACCACTTCCTGATTCTATAAAATTTATCAATAGAATTGCTACCTAGTTCATTTAATATTCAATTTATTTGCCAATTTAATTAATCTACTAAGCTAAACTTCAAAACCGGTTGAAGTATCAGTGTCTCATTTACTATTCTAGTGTTCAAAAAGATTAACACTCCTAGGGTGATAATACCATTAGCTTCACCGATGAATTCTGTACAGCAAAGAGCATACCATGACCAGACGAAAGATACATAGTTGGCTTGGATACCTAAGATCCACAGTTTTGTTTTAGACTTTTAATTGTGTTCCCTGAGGCTGTACATGTGACAGAACATGATTTGCCTCAAGTAGAAGAGAAGTAACAGTCTGGAATCTGCAACCTGTGACTTTCAAGGTTGCCCATCGCCATTCAGCCAATAGAACCAAGAAAAGAGAAGGTGAAAAGTCAAAATCACACCTTAATTACTTTGTTTGGAAATACAAGTATTTCCTACATTCATATTTTACAGTGAGTAAATGTTGATACTGGCCCATTTGGAGCAATTACTCTATACTGTGGATATGAATCATGATTTTTGTACCAGTAGCTCACCCTGTCACAGACAGATTGTCAGTATTTTGTAAACTTCATGTGAGAATATTGGTACAGCTTAAGCATATGAATAATCTAACAACGGAAGATTTTTGAGGATGCTTCTAATTGATGTGAACTTGTTTGCTAACTTCAAGTCATAAGCAAAGAGGCAAAAACTATGACAGGATGAGGGATTTAACAAAACAGAAGTAGCGTAAATTATTTAGCTCTAGCCTTAAAGCTAGCTTATGGAGTCATAAAAATACAACAGCGGTATTCATAAATTCCATGTCATAGAACAAATACAGCAATGGTACTCAGGAGGAGAGGTTTTACAGCCCTGAGAAGTCCTTGTTATTCTCCACATTGATCTCCTGTTGCTGCCTGGCTAGAAGTACACTTTACAGGAAGCTGATGAAACTGCCAAAGCAATGGAGAAGCGAGGTACTCAGTGCTTCCCACGACATAATGAAGATATATGTAGTTACATGAGAATTAAGATGGTCCCAGATCAATAATGTAAATCAAAAAATAAAAAAGACAAACTTCTGTTTCTCTAAAACAAGAATGAAACTATAGATCACAACTAATTTGTAGAGTTGTAATGCACAAGTATGCTTAAGATCTCAAACTTCTTGTATTGCTTATTTGGATGAAATTAAACACATACATCATTCTAACTAATATCTCCCAGCAGACTGTGAACTTTGGAAATGGGAAAAGGAATTAAAGGCAATATGTTTTATATTCGTGTTCTTTTGTCTCCGGGTTCAATTATTTTCCTATAAAGAATTTATGTTTTCTATCCAACAGATGATGATCAGCCATTTAACAGACACTG
Organism: Scalopus aquaticus; assembly: GCA_004024925.1. Lineage (NCBI taxonomy): Eukaryota > Metazoa > Chordata > Mammalia > Eulipotyphla > Talpidae > Scalopus > Scalopus aquaticus. The sequence continues at coordinate 211,193 of PVIJ01000693.1, read as the reverse complement.
CTAAGGTATTGCAAAAAATGACCTTCAAAAACAATAAACTCAACAGCTACTATTTATCCAGTTGTCTAAGTGGCAGACCTAATAGTCCATTTCAAAATAGCAGGAAGGGATAAAACAATTTTTTTCACTGTACTGTGATCAACCACTAATCTCAAATGAAAACAAGAATAATTTTAAGCAAAGAAATGTTAGCAAAGTAGAAGTAAATTCATTTAAAAACATAATAACCACGGATTATTAAAAATTCAAACAGGTACACCCTCACTGGGAGAAAATAGCAATTTAGCATATATTTTCACCTCATGCAAATTTATCCTTTTACCTGCCTCATCTGTAATACAGTAGAATAAAATGATTACTCTAACATTATTTAAATTTACTTAATTACAAACACATGATTTTAAAATATATATAATTTTTTATATTATATTCCTTATGATATTTAAAAGGAGGAAGTAAAGCTAATGCCATAGACAAGATGTTTTCACTAAACAGCCACTAAAGCAGTGGGGTATATTTTATAAACTAAAGCTTTATAATCATATGTAGAATGTGTTTATATTTAGATATTTTCATTTACAAATTCCTAAATTTACATACTGAAGTACACAGTCTCTACAACTTTTAAAGGGCCTGGCTCAAGTTAATCAACAAAACTTCATTTTCCAAAACAATGTAATTGTTACTCATTCTCGTATATATTTCCAACTAGGAACTCCATTCTTGCCTTCCATCACATAATAATTGACCATTGTAGAGTTAATGCTTTTCTTATCCAGAAACTTCACAGTTCTAAATTATATACAATTTAGGCTAAATAAGTTTTATTGCAATAGGAGTATTCTAACAGAGTCACTGCCGTGTATCAGTAGATAAAATTCCAGTGTTTCTCACTTAATACTGTTGCTGACTTTAATGCACAGGTCTCAGATTGTCTATTTTATGTTAAAGACAACTCTTGAAAAAATGATTTATTTGCTATAAAAATCACCACTTTAAACAAGTCACAAGAGGAGGACAAGCTGTGATTTCTATCTGAAATAAAGGATATTAAGAGTCAAAGTTTAACACCTAAAATACATAAATATTCATTTATATATATATATATATTAATTTTATTTTATTTATGCACACAAACTGGGGTGTAGACCAAAGGTGTATGTGTGTGATGGGGGTGAGAGGATTCACCAGAGACAGAGTGGGGAGCAGAACAGGCAGATTGACTGAAATACACTGCTGAGGGGAGCAGCAGGAAAGATAGTAGAGGTCTGCTGCGCCGTGTGGGAAGCCCACTGGCCAGGGATTGAACTCATGCTGCAGTGACTCTGGATAGCTTAGTGCTGCAACTTAACCCACTGTGCCACCAGGGAGGCCCCCATTTATACATATATTTTTAATTTTACTTCATCTACAAAGAATTCCTATTTGTCTACATCTAGAATTTTTAATGATGAAAAACACAAAATAGGGCCTCCCTGGTGGTGTAGCGGTTAAGCGCTGCACTGTGGAGCTGTAGGCAGTGGTGATGTGAGTTCGCCGCCCGGCTGGGAAGATTCCCACATGGCGCAGCAGACCTCTCCTGCCTCGCCCACTGCTCCCCTCAGCAGTGTATTTCCCTCGATCTGCCTATTCTGCTCCCCACTCTGTCTCTGGTGAACCCTCTCAACGCCCCACGCCTCTGGCCTGTACCCCAGCTTGTATGCATAAATAAATAAATCTTTAAAAAAAATACAAAATAAATTACTTTATGATTATTGAAAAGGCCTTATAAAGTCATACCAAATGAGGTGAATCTCCCATGAAAATGTCTTTCAAGGTGACTTATATTAAAACACAGATGGTCATAAAATTTCTTTAAATACTCAGAGGCAGCACATATATTTTTGAGATTCTTCCTATATTAGTATGACATAAAATAGAAATCAATGTCAGGAGAAAAATTAGAAAATTTACATTTATATGGAAATTAAACAACACTTTCCTGACAGCAGTGCAACAATGAAGAAATTTAAGGAAAAATTCAAAAGCTTCTTGAGACAAATTGGAAAAGCAACATACCAGAACTTATGTATCTAAAGAAGTACTAAGAAGAAGGTTAGCAGCAACATATGCCTACATTAATAAGAAAGATTCCAATAGACAATTTATCTCTAGTCCTTATGTAAATAAAAGAGAAGAACAAACTGAATACAAAGTTAGAAGTAGAAAGTAAATAATGAATATCAAAACAGAAATAAAAAGATCAGATATACAAAAGAAAAGAATAACAAACTAAGAGTTGGTTCTTTGAAAAGAAAGAAAACTGAAAAAAATCCTAGCTAGACTAGCCAAATAAGAGAAATGGACTAAAACAGAATTATAACTAAAATGGAGACATTATAATGAGAACCACATAAATACAATCAAAGAGGCTACTATGATAACAAACTGAAAAACCTAGAAGAAATGGAAAAATTCCTAGATGCATACAAACTACCCAAGACTGAAACAGGAAGAAATAGAAAGTCTGAACAAATTACACTGGTCAAATTAAGATTGTTACTGACTTAAAAAGGCCCTAATCTGTGGTACCTTGGTGTGCTGAACATGAATATAACCCTGAATTTTATTTATTTATTTGTTTATTTTTTTACATACAAGCCGGGGTACAGGCCAGAGGTGTGGGGCGGCGAGAGGGTTCACCAGAGACAGAGTGGGGAGCAGAACAGGCAGATCAGAAGTACACTGCTGAGGGGAGCAGCGGGTGAGGCAGGAGAGGTCTGCCCCACCATGTGGGATTCTCCCCAGCTGGGCGTCGAACTCGCGTCGCTGCTGCCGACAGCTCCACAGCACAGTGCTCAACGGCTGCGCCACTGGGGAGGCCCTGAAATTTTTTTATTCGCTCTTGTTTTGAAGATATTTCATATAATTTATTTTATATGTTTCACCATGTAAATTTATCCCGTAGGACTGCAACAACATCCTAAATCAGCCTAGAATGATGTAATATTGCATCGCATGGCATAATACCATCATGCACACATCATCCAGACTTGATTGCATCATTTTCTGATGCAATGCAATACTACTGTCAGGCGGCTGGTGAAGGAAGATGACGTCAGCAGTGGAAAGGTTGAGCACTGAGGGCCTCCCTGGTGGCGCAGCGGTTGAGCGCTGCGCTGTGGAGCTGTCGGCAGCTGCGAAGCAAGTTCGACGTCCGGCCGGGGAGAATCCCACATGGTGTGGCAGACCTCTCCTGCCTCGCCCGCTGCTCCCCTCAGCAGTGTACTTCTGATCTGCCTGTTCTGCTCCCCACTCTGTCTCTGGTGAACCCTCTCGCCGCCCCAAGCCTCTGGCCTGTACCCCAACTTGTATGTATAAATAAAATAAAATCTTAAAAAAAAAAAAAGGTTCAGCATTGAAAATATTTCAGACTTTGTGCGAGACAGTTGAAGCTACTGTTCCATAGAACTGTTATTATTTTATCCATTTAGAAACAATAAAGAACAGTCATGCCTCAAAAGTGCGTTAATAGCGTGGACAATTTCTGCTCTGTTTGTGGGGAAGTGACGTTTGCCAACCAGAAGAAAAGTATCACTTCTCAAGGGAAGAAGGCTTATCATCTTGACTTTGGATACAAGGTTGGTGACCAAGACAAGACTTGGGCCCCACATATACGTTGTGCGACATGTATAACACAGCTTTCACAGTGGTTAAATGGCAAAAGACCATCAATGCTGTTTGTGGTCCCCATGGTGTGGAGAGAGCCACTGTTACTTCTGCTTGGTTACTCCTCTTTCTGGGGGAATAATGAAGCAAAAGAAGTCAAGAATAGTCTACCCAAATATTCTGTCTGCATTGAGACCAGTTCCACATGGTGAGGGACTTCCTATTCCAGGACCTCCAGCAGAATATTCTCTTGATTCATCTGATGAGGACAAGGGTGAGCCAACCTGTTCTTCTCCTGTTCCATCAGCATGCAGTGATCCAGAATTTCACTGTGGTGCATCATCAATCCCACACAGACTAACACAGGAAGAACTAAATGACCTAGTTCATGATTTGGACTTATCCAAGAACAAGGCAGAATTGCTAGGATCAAGACTCCAACAATGGAATCTTCTAGAAGAAGATGTTACAATTACTTTCTATCGAAAGCACCACCAGCAGCTGGAGCCTTTCTTCAGAAAGGAAAGTACTCTGGTATTCTGTTCCAATATTGAAGGCCTCGTGAATGCTTTAGAAATCACTCATGATCCACAAGAATAGAGACTCTTTCTAGACGCTTTGAAACTGAGTCTTAAGGCTGTGCTTTTGCACAATGGAAACCATCTTCCATCTATTCTATTCCTGAACAGTTTTACAAGAGACAAGCGAAGAAATCTAAGAAGTAGTCTATGACTTGATTGTTTTACAGGTATTAATGGTAGGCCTACTACTATTGGTATGCATTTAGTGATGTAAACATCAATTGATTGCAGATTACAAAAAAAACTAGAGCCAAAATTATAATTTGACTGTCATATTCGTGTTGAGAACATACAAATTGAGGAAATGACTAATACAATTTCAGTAACATGACTTTTGTAAAAATTTGTTGACCAGTGTTACAAGCAATGAGATTTAATCAGCAATAGAAAAATCTCCCAATAAAGGCCTCCCTGGTGGTGCAGCGGTTAAGCGCTGCACTGTGGAGCTGTCGGCAGCGGCAACGCGAGTTCGACGCCTGGCCAGGGAGAATCCCACATGGCGCAGCAGACCTCTCCTGCCTCGCCCGTTGCTCCCCTCAGCAGTGTATTTCTGATCTGCCTGTTCTGCCACCCGCTCTGTCTCTGGTGAACCCTCTCACTGCCCCAAGCCTCTGGCCTGTACCCCAGCTTGTATGTATAAATAAAAAATAAATCTTAAAAAAAAAGAAAAATCTCCCAATAAAGAGAAGCCCAGAACCAGATGACTTCAAAGTGAATTTTAAGAAACATTAAAAGAAGAGTTAATACCACCCTCAAATGCTTTCAAAAATTGAAAAGGCTGATCATTCCCTAACTTATGTAAGAAATTATTCCAAAATTAAAACCATGAAAAGAACCTATTAGAAAACGACAAAAGAAAAGTATAGGTCAAGATCTCTGATGAACAGAGAAGAAAATTTGTTCAGTAAAATATCAGCATCAGTTCATCAACATGACAAAAGATTCATTTACATTTTCAAGTGGATTTATCCCAAGGAAGGTTTAAAATATACAAATCACTTGACATATCAGAGTAACAGACAAAATTCAGCATTCATTGATAATTAAAAAAAAAAAAATCTTAACAAATTAGGCAAAGAAAGAGCATATCTAGCATAGAAAAAGCTATATGGGGCCTCCCTGGTCACGCAGCGTTAAGCGCTGCGCTGTGGAGCTGTCGGTAGCGGGGACACGAGTTCAAAGCCTGGTCAGGGAGATTCCCACATGGTGCAGCAGACCTCTCCTGCCTCGCCTCAGCAGTGTATTTCCGTTGATCTGCCTATTTTGCTCCCCACTCTGTCACTGGTGAACCCTCTCGCCGCCCCATGCCTCTGACCTGTACCCCAGCTTGTATGCATTAATAAATAAATCTTAAAAAAAAAAAGAAAGAAAAAGCCATATGTGACAATCCCATAACCAACATCATTTTCAGTGGTGAAAGACTGAAAGATTTTCCTCTAAAATCAGGAAGAAAACAGGAGATTCTATTCTGACTACTCCTATTTAACACAGTACTGAAAGTGCTATTGAGAGCAGGTAGGCCAGAATAACATTAAAGATTCTGAATTGGAAAGGAAGATACAAAATTAACACACGAAATTCAGTAGCATTTCTAAACACTAACAAAAAAATTTCTTAGTAAGAAATCAATCTCATATACAATAGCCTCAAATATAACGAAATACTTAGAAATAAATTTAATGAAGACGGTGAAAGAGCTCTGCTCTGATGAATCAAATTATGAAAGAAATTAGACACAAAAAATGCAGACACCATGCCATATATTAACACATTAATATTGTTAATTCTATACCTGCTGAGCTGTCCTTCAGAAATGAAAGAGGGATCAAGATTTCCCAAACAAAAACTAAAGAAGCTCATTACTATTAGACCTACCTTATGAAAAATGCTACAGGGAACACTTTAAGTAGTGATAAATTAATGCTAATTAAATCATAAAAACATAAAATGTTAACATACATCTTGCTTATATTAATGTGTATAAAGTGTAATCTGAGATTATGCAATATGGTAATACCAAAAGCTATCTATAGGTTCAATGCAACTCCTATCAAGATTAAAATGACCTTTTTTTTTTTACATAAGTAAAATACACTTGTAAAATTTATATGTAACCACAAAGGGCCCTGAATAACCAAAGGGGAAAAAAAATCAATAAATTAGCTTAAATGGTTTTCAATGAATCATCTTGTCTGGTATGGCAGAGACTCGGTGGTTCCTTCTCCAAACCCACTCATTCTTAGGGAGCTAAGGTAGGACCATCCTCCTGGACACCCTCACCAGTCAGTCAGTCGGGGTGACTGAATTCTATTCTATGGGATGCAAGTGGGTGTCACGCTCATTTCCTGGCCTCACTCCTAAAACCACTCTCGGACCGGTTGCACTCTTTCCTGCTTGGCTCAGTGTGCAAAAGCATAGAGACCCTGAGGTACATGAGGGACTGATCACCACTTGGAAGACAGTGCTCAGTTGAATCTAACACTGTTTGGACTTTACATGAATCACAGAATTATATTTCTGACGACACATTATATTCTTGTCTGTCTGTGTTTTAGTACCTAGCATTTCTATACACAGTCTATCAAATCAAATTCCTTGGTAACCAATATCATATTAATTCATTCTCTTCAGTTTACAATGCATTAATTGCCTGAGGCAGACAAAAGTCCTCAATGTGGGTATAAAGTATTGTTGGTGGAAAGAGTGTTGTAAATGAAATTTTGAATATATGTGTTTTTAAGTCTATCACACTGTGTACTTCAGTGTACTTTCATTTGAATTGAAGGGTCATGTGAATAGATTTGAGATTGTTTTGCCACATAAAATAGGAGTACTTGTGAAACCATATTTTGGGTAACATATAATGATTTGGTTCTCAGAAAACACAAACGTGTTGAATTGAAATCTATTTTAATAATGGTGTTTTAAAACCTGAATTATGGCCTAATGTATCATGGATTGAAATAAAGGAACTTAGAATTAATTTCACATGGAACTACCCAGCAGTAACTTAACATATTCAACAAATAATTTTTATCATTTATTTCTAAGCTATTTCTCTTAAATTTATCTCAACACACTTCTTCATTTGTCACTTCCTGAGAAATCAACTTTCCAATGCATGTTGAGTGCTACGCCTTCTACGTCCTCTGGCACCACACAGATTACATCTAATGACACTTTATATGTAGCTCTGCACAGCCTCTAAGATCACTCAATGTGATTTCTGAGATGAAATTAATAGTTCTGTTTGGGTTTCAGCAACTCTTGAGAGAACAGGAGTGGTATCTGCCATAAATTACCAACGATATTTAGAACAAACGGAAGAAATAACAGTACATTTCTTCAAACCCTCTAAATTCAATCTGTCTGGCAGGAACCATCTATCCTGATATTTCTATAAATCCTGAAAAAGACTAATCCACTGCAAAGAGGCCACGGATTATTTCATTATCTACTGTAGCATCCTGTTATTAATATGCTAGTAAAACACTCAGTTGTACCTATCAGGTCAGTCTTGAAGGAGACTGACCTAATGGCTCATTAGAGTACGATGAAACAAAAACACCACAAATAAAATCACAGGGAAATGCAATTCAGGAATGAACAATTTTAAATAAAATCATTCATAGGAAATTATAACTTTAAAATATTTCAAAGACTATGGTGTAAAAAAGATACCACATTCATTCTCTGGGGTGCCAAATGGCAGAACTGGAATCATTAAGATGAAACTATTGGGGAGCAGAATTCAGCTTTATAACCTAATGGTGGATATGGTAGGCTGAAAGGTAGCCCTCCACGCCCCCCCAAAAAAGATATATGCACATCCTATTCCCTGGAAGCTATGAAGTTATCTCATTTGGAAAAGGCATCTTCACTGATATAATTATGTTAATGATTCTGAGGTTAGGACATCCAGATCAGATTATCCAACAACAAATCCAACAACAAAGGTGATGGATCATAAGAGACACAGCGAAGGAAAACAGATGAGAAGATAAGGGAAGCAGAAACCACCAGAAACTACAAGCATGGGAAGAATTCTCCTCCAGAGTCTATAGGGAACATATCCTGCTGACACCTGGATTTTACTCTTGGATGAGAGAATGAAGCTCTGTTATTTTAAGATACCAAGTTTGTGGTAATTTGCTATGGATAAGTGTACAGTTGATGAACATTACTTTGGAATATGGAAGGAATTCAAACACAAAGAGGAAGATTTTACCACATTATATTTATGTTCTTCCCACAAACTTCCCCTTTTCCAGCATTTACAAAAATCTAGCCAGCAATCTAGAGGCACTGATGCTATTTCTAATAGCCTCCAAAAAGGAAAACTTAGGGAGATTACCCACTTTCAGATGGTTAACTTTTAAAATAAATTTGGTGAGTACATGTCCCCCACCCACCATGGCAATTTTGCTAGAATCAACACATTTTCAAAAAATTGCAAATTAAAATATTTTCAGATAAATATTTAATCATTAACATTTTACCTCATACACAAATCATTAGTATGCTTTTTAAAAGATTATTTACACATACAGAGATGTGGGGGAGGGGGCAGAGATGAGCAGATTCACCAGAGACAGAGTGGGGAGCCAACAGGCGGATCTACTGAAATCCACTGCTGAGGGGAGCAGCGGGCGAGGCAGGAGAGGTCTGCTGCGCCAATTGGGAAGGTGCCCGGCCAGGGATCAAACTCCTACTGCAGTAGCTGCCAACAGCTTCATAGTGCTGAGACTTAACAAGGTAGACCCTTAGTATGCTTTCTTTCCTTTCAGTTTACTCACCTTTTAATTTTAATTTTCTGTTTGAATCTTGCCATATTCAGAATAAGTATATGTAGCTCTATAAATCCCAATTAAATCAATCTAATATAGAAAAATAATCAAGACGAGCTAAATATCTCTCTCTGGGGGTTCATATTCCTCTTTTACCTTTGTTTTTTCCTTTCCCTAGCATAAGCTGTAAGATAATTTAGCAGACATATTTATCTCTCGCTAAAGGAACAAGCAAACAAACAAAACTTGTGCATAGTTTCAAGAGTTTTGTTTCTATTTAGAGGAAACTTGCCCCAACCATTCAACTGGCTAGCCCTCATGGCTAAGAGGCACAAAGAACTCTTGAAAGAGATTGCACAGAGAGTCCCTTCAACCTGAAGACATCTATTTTTATGTTCAGCCTTATGGAACTAATTATATGCATAACATAATGGTAAATGATTTATGTAAGAAAATAACTAAACTCCATGTTTGACTTTTCTTCCTGGAATGCACTGCAGTGCAGCTATAAAATATTAGGATTTCATTTTCTTTCACATATTGCTGTGAATGTTTTCTTGGAAGCAATTGCAGATGTTATTATACCGTGGTTAGGAATTAGTTGCGTGGATAGAGACAATATTCTGCAAATGTTTGATTTAAACTTTGGTGATTCTTCTCAAACTCTGTGAAATGTCATTTATATTTATTAGTGGAAGAAATGTCAATGTGAATTAACTCAAGTCTATAATCCAAATATTTTTCGAATTATTCTTGGAAAGGTCAATAGTTTTTTTTATCTCCAGTGTTTATTGACTAAACACATTTTGGCTGGATGAATTGGTTTTCCCTATAGACACCATATCCGGTCAAGAAAGAAGACAAGTATGGTTAACAGATGTGTAAAGAGAATCAACAAGTTGGCAACACAATTCAGAAACCACCAAGATGTTTTGCAGATAATCATAAATTCTAATTAGTTTTTTTGTTTCCCTGAATCACACCATTAAATTTAACTCGAGTTGATAGTTACTACATTCTCTCACTCTCACTGTGTATATGTTTACAGAGAAAAGTTCTTGCTCATATATGTTCTTCCTTAGTTTTACTCCTAACTTTGAACACCTAACTTTGAACACCTAATTTGTAAAGAGGTATTTAATTTTCTTTTTTTTTAAGATTTATTTATTTATACATACAAGCTACAAGCTGGGGTACAGACCAGAGGAATGGGGCGGCGAGAGGGTCCACCAGAGACAGAGCGGGGAGCAGAACAGGCAGATCAGAAATACACTGCTGAGGGGAGCAGCGGGCGAGGCAGGAGAGGTCTGCCGCACCATGTGGGATTCTCCCCGGCCAGGCGTCAAACTCACATCGCTGCTGCTGACAGCTCCACAGTGCAGCGCTTAACCGCTGCGCCACCAGGGAGGCCCTGAGGTATTTAATTTTCTAATGCATTTCAGAATGGGCAAGAGCAGATTAATATAAACACACAGATGCATGTACATGCTTACATGTACTCAAAGTATAAAAATTTAGGATAGTTAAAAGTTAAAAAGTCAATACGATTTTAAAGCACACTGAAAGACACTTCTACTGCACCCCAATAATTCACAGCCATTTGGACGAACAATTTCCTCCTTGCTATTAACTCCTTTCTTGAATTGCATTGATGAGCTTGATCTATACCTGGTGTTTTGATTTATCCTCACCAGAATTATCTACAGCTCTCCTTATACTTCTAGAAGTCAACTCCGCTTTTATCATTGCTATAATTGAATTTCTCGAATAGTATGCTCAAAATATTATGAAATCCTAAATGGAATAAAAATACATGTGTTTGCAGTCCTTAGCACTTTTTATTTTACAATTTATTTTAGTAGTAACCTCTTCTCGATCATTGTTTCCAACCTCCTCATCTCTCTCAAGACTCCCTCCGCCAAATGTCCCTCTTTTGAACAACAAAATCAGTTACCCTCTAAACTCTAATTCCAATGGAAAATATTCAATCAGTATCTCCACTGGAACTCTGTAAATACTTACATTGCTAAATACTAGAGAAATTTCTATTTTTTTCATATGAATACAAATGTATATATGTATATATGTATGTATGTATACAAGTATGTATGTGTAAATATACTGTTATATCAATACATGTACATATAATTGATATAATTGCTCTAAATTATGACAATATTATTATATATTATATAATTAAACTATATGAATGTTAAACATGGAATATTTATTTTTAAAGTCCAGTGGGAAAACGGCATACCAGAGCCTACAGTCCAACTAAAGACACAAGCAGAGTTCAAAAGAGTTAATCTGAATAAACTGCTCTATTGTATAAGAAAAACTGTGTTCTTTTAATTAAAATGTAAATTCACCATTAATGAGCTCAAATGGAATGGCTTCCAAACAGCAGGGTAAAGATATTTGCTTTGTAATTGTATTGCCAAAGGCAGGTTTGATATGAAATTATGAAAATGCCCTAAAACAAACTACCATATTTTTATTTAATACCTGTTGGGGACTACAATACTACCTCTCTTTTCAGAAAAGGTCATGTGATTCCCTCACTGCAGATTTGGCTTTAACTTACCTCATGGACTATTATCAGCACGTGTAGGAAAGTTCTAGAATCACTAAGCCACAGTCATCACTCTAGGTGGCTGTCAAATCCTGGATCTGATACAGGGATCCTTAGTAACTTCAGCAATATTACAATTCCTTTGTGAGTGGTAGTCTAATTTCATCTGATCTTTCTCCTTTGCACAGATTAAATCCTTATCTGTGACCTCAGAAAAATGCCTAAACTCTTCTATGTACTATTATTCATTTATGATAAAATCCAACTCTGAGTTTTTTTTCTCATAATTTTATTTCTATCAACTTTAAAAATAAAATATCCAGTCACTTTTTCATCAGAGGGGTATTATTCAAGAATAGAGGAAGGACTGCAACTGGCGAGATATAAGCTGTGGAAAAACATAGGTAAATCCAGAGAACAAAGGTGATAGCTTGCTTTTACAAGGGAAATGGAGAAGGGGTATTAGAAGGACTGCCTGAATGAGAAGTCATAGGAGAGGAGAAAGAGTCACAAGTGGTGATGGCTTCTCATGGGTTGAATTGCTCCTAAGTGAGGAGGAAATCGTCTCCCTTACTAAGCCATGCATGCAAGGAAACTTTCTGTCTGGAAACAATAGCGACTGATAGTGAGTAAAGAGTCCCCTCTTTTGGACTTATCATCTCCATTTTAAATGAGATTTTATTTAATTTCATATTTCCATTATGAGATATTGGCCCAATCAGCTGCATAGAAATTCTGATTCATAGTAATTCTGATTCTTACAGAAATAGCACGGATAAATCAGAAAACTATGCATGCATAAATGTGGATTTGCAAAAATTACTCAAATGGATCCATTTTCCCCTTAAATTAGGTGACTAGGTAGCGAGTCAGTGGATGCATTATCGGGACAAAATAAAAAAACAGTATAAAAAAGATCTTTGGCACATATTGAGAAATAACTCTGCATTTACATATTACTTTAAAAACACAAAGTTCAGATTGAGATACGGTAACTTACACCAAAAAGAGCTTAAATATTTCTTAATTTTCATTATTTTTAAAATATGGCTTTATTGCTCAATTTAATACTAATTACTGAAGGATGTTCATTTTCTTTAAAAATTACATCATGACTTATTTCTATTTTGTTTCCATAATTCCCGATCTGTTTTGTTATTTAAATTCAAGATTTTGGTGAAAGTTCAATTTAATTTCTTTCCATTTTCAGAATTTGTGACTTATGTTTGTGGCGTATGACAAGAAACGCAGTTCAAGCAAACAGCCATGACTGAGAGTCACTGAAAATGACACAGGAAACTGAAGTCTGTGTCCCGCAGAGGTACTTCTAAGAGAAACTCCTGAGGTGTTTGGTTCTACACAAAAACAGCTTAGAGTCATCATTGTATTCTAATAATAGGCACAAAAGTGAAGAAACTGAATAAAAAACAATTCTTCTTGAATCCACTACAGATGAAAAGATCAGGGCAAATACTTCCCCGAAAACTGAAGAGACAAACTGGCAAATGAAGTCACAGCTTGTTCTCTCAAGCAGAAATGCCTTTGCGATAAACATTGAAAGAACCAATCTCAGGATTATTGGTTCTCAGGAACCAATAATCTACATTATAATGAGTGAGATGCTCATAGTAAATTCATAGTGACTCACGGTGAACACCACAGATTAAAAAGTCAAGGGGGGGGGTCCTCCCTGGTGGCACAAGGGGTTAAGTCTCAGCACTATCAAGCTAGCTGCAGCCACTGCAGCACAAGTTGGATCCCTGGCCGGGGAGCTTCCCACATGGCTCATCAGACCTCTCCTGTCTCTCTTGCTGCTCCCCTCAGCAGTGTATTTCTGCAGATGTGCCTATCCTGATCCCCACTCTGTCTCTGGTGAATCCTTTCCCCCCACACACCTCTGGCCTGTACCCCAATTTGCATGCATAAATAAATAAATCTTTAAAAAATAAAAGTAACAAAATGAAAAGTCCAGAGGGACCCAGTCATTGGGGAAGGGGATCATAATATTGTGAGATTTGCATTCAGAGGCTTGATCAGGTGCCTGAGAGAAATATCAAAGTAAAAGTCCCCTCCTGAGGCCCTGTCCTCAGGAGAAACTAGTTAACCAGAATTCAAACTACTGAGGTATTATCAGATCCTAACTGATCTAGGGAAGGGAAATATCCAACTCCAATCCACTATATACAACCTATCCTTCCTAAGTGGGGGAAGGGGGAGAAAAAAATGTAAAGCTCACAGTACAGAAGCATATGCTAACTGAAAAGCAGACCTAATCACAGGCTTTACAAAGGCAATGCAAGCATTACATCCAAATATGGCAAGGATGTTGGGATTACGAGGCTGGGAATTTATAACACCCATGATTAATATGCAAAGGTTTTAAAGGATAAGAGAGACAATGTGCATTGACAGATGGGCAATATAACCAGAGAGATGGAAACTCTAAAAAATAACCAAAGAGGGCCTCCCTGGTGGCACAAGGGGCTAAGTCTCAGCACTATGAAGCTATCAGCAGCCATTGCAGCAGGAGTTCGATCCCCTGCCAGGGAGCTGACCCACAAGGCGCAGCAGACCTCTCCTATTTCACCCGCTGCTCCCCTCAGCAGTGTATTTCAGTAGACTTGCCTGTTCTGCTCCCCACTCTTGTCTCTGGTGAACCCTCTCATGCCCCACCCCACCAACATCTCTGGCCTATACCCCGGCTCTTGTATGCATAAATAAATAAAAATCTTTTTTAAAAAAGTTAAAAAAAAAAACAAAGAACTATAACAGCACAAGAACACTGTAGCATAAATGAAGACTATCTTTGATGTGTGATGGGTTCAAAAGTAAACTTGGCATAGCTGTGTAAATATCCTATGACTAAAGGACACATCAATGGAGTCCTTTAAAATTTAAAAAGGGAACATGAACAAAAAATTAGAATAGGATAGCCAGGGATTGAAGACAACTACAGTATGAGAATTTCCCAAAACCAATGTGAGACAGTGAAAACTACAGATGCAAGAAACTCATAGACACTAAGCAAGATAATGTAAAAATACAGGCAGACAGACAGACTAGGTATATCATTTTCAAAATACAGGAAAAAAGGTCAAGGGAAAACTTTAAAGAAGAATGGGGTACAGGTGGTGTGGAGAATACCGCCATTTCCCCAAAATGGAAAAGGTACTATCACTTCAGATTCTATAGACATTGAAAGGATTAAAAATCAATACTGTGGATAACCAGGAAAAATGTGTTGATTCTTTGAAAGACGCAATTAGTCAAACACACAGAACCAGAAAGATCATAACATACCTATGTCTATTAAAAAAATGAATCCATAATTAAATCTTTCCCAAAGAGAAAGCACCAGGGCCTGACTAGGCCATGTGAATTCCACCAATCATTTAAATTCCCTTCTCACCACTCTTTTTCAACATCACACTGGAAGTCCTTGCTAAACAGAAGCTATACTGATCGAGAAGGAAGATACATGCAGATGGCAACAAGGCTAAAGGATCATGGTTAATAAACAAAAGCCAATTACTTTTTTAAAAAAAATATTTATTTATTTATGCATACAAGCTGGGGTACAGTCCAGAGGTATGGGTTGGCGAGAGGGTTTACCAGAGACAGAGTGGGGAGCAGAACAGACAGATCAATGGAAATACACTGGTGAGGGGAGCAGCGGACAAGGCAGGAGAAGTCTGACACACCATGTGGGAATCTCCCTGGTCCAGCATCGAACTCGCGTCGCTGCCGACAGCTCCACAGTGCAGTGCTTAACCACTGCACCACCAGGGAGTTCCCGATTACTTTTTGAAATCAAAGCACAGTACCATGAACACTGGCATGAGAAAAGTCAAAATAGTATAAGCCTAACAAATATGCACAGAATCTTTATAAGGAAAGCTACAAAACTGACAAGTGAATGCAAACAAGTACTAAATAAATGGAAAGATGTGCAGTTTATGACAACTGGTCATCCACAAAAACTAATGCAAAAAAATGGATGACATTCTCAATGTAAAATGTACAGCTATAAAACCCAGAGGACCGTAAGACTAGAGATTCCTTTTGACTTATGAAATAAGTAACTGACAAGCTGGATTCAAAAAATATTTCTGCTCTG
The DNA here is from genome assembly GCA_004024925.1 of Scalopus aquaticus. NCBI lineage: Eukaryota > Metazoa > Chordata > Mammalia > Eulipotyphla > Talpidae > Scalopus > Scalopus aquaticus. The sequence continues at coordinate 195,485 of PVIJ01000693.1, read as the reverse complement.
TGGAATACAGTATCAAGAAACTCAGATAAACAGGCCTCCCTGGTGGCGCAGCGGTTGAGCGCTGCGCTGTGGAGCTGTCGGCAGCAGCGACGTGAGTTCGACGCCCAGCCGGGGAGAATCCCACATGGTGTGGCAGACCTCTCCTGCCTCGCCCGCTGCTCCCCTCAGCAGTGTATTTCTGATCTGCCTTTTCTGCTCCCCGCTCTGTCTGTGGTGGACCCTCTCGCCGCCCCACACCTCTGGCCTGTACCCCAGCTTGTATGTATAAATAAATAAATCTTTTTAAAAAATCTTAAAAAAAAAGAAACTCAGATAAATAAGAGAGAGTGAAAATATTTGCAAAAGACATATCTGATAAAGGACTCCAGTCCAAAACATACAAGAACTCTTAGAACAAAATAAGAAAACAAAAAACTCAGTTGAAAAGTGGACCACTTTTGTAAACAAGATCTATAGGTTTCTAAATAAGCATATGGAAAGATGTCCCACATTATATACTATCAGGTAAAGGCAAATTAGTGTGACAATTCGATGCCACTGCACACACACTAGAATAGACAAAATCTCTTAACACTAATAACACCACATTCTCCAGGATATGGATCAGCTCACTTGTGGCTGATGGGATGCAAAGTGGAATTCCATTTTGAAAGGCAGTTTGGTAGTTTCCTACAAAGCCAAACATATTCTATTTGTACAATCCAGCAGTCATCCTTCTCAATATTTATCCAAAGTAGTTGAAAACTAAGGAAAGCTCATCTAAAGAGGTGACATAAGTTGTCCAGCACTAAGACATTTTAAAAAAGCAAAGTATAGTTACCGGTGAAAGATCAGTGGTTTCCAGAAGTCAGGGAAAGAAAAGATGAGTAGGATGAGCACAGAATATTTTACAGTCCATGAAAATGCTCTGAATGACATTATAATGATGGATATGGCATCACATACTTGTAGCAATCCATGTAGCATGCAACACAGAGAGTCAACTCTATGGCAAACTATGAAGTTTGGCTGAGTATGATGTGATGATGTAGTACATCCTTGTCAAACTGCAACAAATAGTACCACTCTAGTGAGTGATTTTTAAAATGGGGTGACTACGCATATGTGGGGGTAGAAAGCATATAAGAAAGCTTTCTCATTGTTGTTGTAAATCTAAAATTGTTCCAACAATAAAGTTGTTTCAATGAATATTAAGAAAAAGTTTGGGTCTGTGAAGCAGCATAGCTACTGAAAGAAACACCAAAGACGACAGTCACCAGAGTGCCACCCAAGAATCAAAGAATTTGCTGGAAAGGGATTTGTGAGAAAGGTATATGATGGGCATTAATATCATTTTTATCAGGAAAAAAATGCTCCATGGTCTTTTTCTTGTCAATATCTTGGACTTGAGTTCCTATAGCAACCTGAGTTTGCTTTCCTACAGTTGACAAAAATTCAAAAAGTGCTTATAAAAATTAATACCCATAAGATTTTAACCATGTCATCGGGGTTTCCCATTTCCAGTCATCCCCGAAATGCTATTTTGGAATTCTACCATCAAAATCTTGCTTCCTATGTTCTTTAAGGCAACCAAATTATGTACAATTTTTCCATATCTTTTGGTACCACATTACCAGTCAAAACTTAATAAATTCAGTGGAAAAAAATGATTTATATACTATCAATGGTCATTTTAACAGTACGTCAAGAACTGTTCAAAAGCAAGTTGATGAAGTCAATATTCAGCTGAATAGAGGTAACATTTCCAAACAAATCAAATAATCCAGCCTTAGCAAATTTTTGTGACAGGTTTGAACGGAGATCTTCAGTTCATTTTCTCTGATATTTACAGTCATGCACTTTCATGATGAAACACAAAAGGAAATCGGCTATTTATGACAATTTTCTCCAAATGTTGGCCGTGTACCTCCTCTCTGCTGTAGGAGCCCTCTCTTCAAAAAATCATTAAGTCCTTTTCATTTCAAAAAGAAAAATGGCTTCTGCCTGCCATTTTTCTCTCTATTAAATTTATAGATTGGTGAAACTTCATATTATACAGAAATTTATAGCATATTACCATATAAAAACTTGGCTTCACAATGTGCTTTGAGAGTTATATGTTGGAAAGTGGAATGTATGTACATATAGCAGAGATCTAGGTGTTTCAAGTAAGCAAATGCATAGAAAGCACAACACTTGCTATTTTTCTGGTTTTAACATTTCAAAATACTTGTTTCATAGTTCATAGCACCTTGATAGATTCTCAGTAAGTAGGCAATGATAATTTCCTATTCTGACATAAATATGGGACAAATTGAATCCTCTCTGGATATACAAAGTCATAAGGAACCTGAACTGTATGCCTTTTCACATATTAAGTGCACTGTGATAGCTAATGAACTTCAGGCAACTCTACATTTCTTTAACCCAACATGCTTTTCAGCTAATATACTTTAAGTCCTTTGCTTTCAGCTCCAGTTCCCAAAATCTGTCAAACCTCATTTCATTTGTTAATCAGGGAAGCAGATTTGAGTTTATCTCCTACCTTTTGCCAGTCGATTAATAAAAAGCCGATTTTTCTTCTCTAAGATGTGATGTCATTAGTGGATCTATGCTCAAGTAGACATCCCACTGCCTAGGAACAGAAACAAAAGACCAGCAATGCATACCACTGCCATCAAGATTCATACTCTTTAAAATCAGAACATGGATACACAATGTTGGAAACCTGAATCTATCACCAAAAGAAAATAAAACTCTTCAAACCTGAATAAACAAAATACCTAATGGGGGCCTCCCTGGTGGCGCAGCAGTTGAGTGCAGAGCTGTGGAGCTGTTGGCAGCGGCAACGCGAGTTCCACGCCCTACCGGGGACATTCCCACATGGCGCGGCAGACCTCTCCTGCCTTGCCCGTTGCTCCCCTCAGCAGTGTATTTCCGACCATCTGCCTGTTCTACTCCCCACTCTATGTCTGGTGAACCCTCTCACGGCCCCATGCCTCTGGCCTGCACCCCAGCTTGTATGCATAAATAAATAAAATCTTTAAAAAAACAAAACAGGGCCTCCCCGGTGGCGCAGCAGTTAAGCGCTGTGCTGTGGAGCTGTCGGCAGGGGCGACGCGAGTTCGATGCCCGGCCAGGGAGAATCCCACATGGTGCGGCAGACCCCTCCTGCCTCGCCTGCTGCTCTCCTCAGCATTGTATTTCTGATCTGCCTGTTCTGCTCCCCGCTCTGTCTCTGGTGAACCCTCTCGCCGCCCCACGCCTCTGGCCTGTACCCCAGCTTGTATGTATAAAAATAAAAAATAAATCTTTAAAAAAAAAAAACAAAAAAAACAAAACAAAATACCTAATGGTATATTTAGCTTGTTGATCTCTCCTTCTCACCAAAATCCCTGCTAGAGATACATACTGGAAAATTTTTCTCCATAAGGAAGTGGATAACCACTTTTTCAAAAGATCCATGGCAAAGTACAGGACCTTTTACAGCTTTAATGAAATAGTTCCTTAGAATTTATGAGTGATGGATACTTTTCTCAATTGTAGAGGCGTATTTATCTAATAATGCCAGATGACAAGACACCCCCCAGAGAGAGGACACCATCCTCTCTCTTCTTTTTCCATTTATTTTGGTCTGTTGTGTCTCCAAATCACCAACTCACTGAGAGAAATACTGCCTGGACAGATGACTTGATTTAGCCATTCAGGTCATCTACATAATAGAAATGACATGTGCAGCATCAAATAACCCCAATTTTGTATCTTCCAGTGATGAAAAAGGAATTGGCAACAGCAAAAAATACCTGTGTTACAAACTTACTGCCTCAGTAATTTTTAGAAGTTATTTTTATGCTCAGGTTGGAAGATGTTAGGTACATGTTAAACCAGAAGAGTCTGGGAAATAATTCAACGACATTTCTTGGTGCTGCCATTAAAAATCAATGTCAAAAAATAAACGGATTATAACAAGTAAAACAGATAAATTCTGTTGCTATGTTCATAAAAGTGTTATGAACCTTAATAATGTGCTCATGTAAAACTGGAAGAAACAGAAGAAAAAAATAGAGAGACACCTACACACATATGTAAGTGTGCATATGTACGTGTACATGATATTCACAAAACTTAAAAGTAAACATCGATTTTATTCTGTTGAAAAAAGAAATCAAATGTATTTAGTCTTTTGATAATTGTTTTGCTTGTACTTCTTCAAATCTTTTAGCTACTCAAATTTTAAGATACTAAGCCAAATGAAAGCAGCTTGAGACTAATTTACTAAAGCAGTTTTGACACTATGTAAGTGTTTAGAACTCATTAATAATCTCTGAGGCAAGTTTTAGTCAAGTCTCCACTCTTTCATTCATTCCTGCTGAACTACGTATAATCAAATCTCTTTTGCATCAAAATGCAAATAAATCAAAAATTTAAAGCATAGAGAGAGTGACATCAGCAAAACAGCAAAATAGATCCCCTGTTCATTTTACCAGTGATCCAAAAGCAAAAGTACTGTTGTGAGAGATTAGCCCTCATGGAGGAGATTATTGAGCCTACATCCAAATGGTCCCACAGTAGCACCTCCATAGTGCGCTCACCAAACATGGTGCCAGTTATAAGATTAGACACAAGCGTGACCCCTGCAGACTTAGCTTCAGCCCTGTTTGGCCTTGATCTTGCCACCAGCACCATTTACAAACAAAACAAAGGATCAGATAAAGCCAAATCAATAGCAACCCTAGAAATTTGATTGTAGAACTGAGGCTACCAGAAAGGAAAGGTGGGGGGAAAAGAACGAAGTGGGAAGCAAATACAGTATAGATTGTGTGGTGGACTGTGGGTGTTGTGGTGGTGGGTGAGACAACTACAACTGAAAGGGGAGAACCCATACTTCTAAATCACAAACAAAGTTGTCAATCAGTCACCTCAATACAAAAACAACAAAATGACTGCTAAAAAGTAAACCTATGCCCTTGTCAGTCTCTGACAAAGGCCTCAAGAATATACAATAGGGAAAGAACAGCCTCTTCAGGAAATGGTATTAGGAATACTACATAGTCACATGCAAAAGAATGAAATGAGACCATCACCAAAAAAAAATATTGAAAATAGTTTAGAGACTTAAAGATAAGACCTGAAACCATACAAACACCAGAAGAAAACAAAGAAGAAGCTCCTTGGCATTGGTTTTGGATATAATTGTTTGGATATGTTTATTGTTTTAAAGAAACAAAAAGAATGCTAGCATGGTAGGCTGCAAAAAGGCGTAGGGAAATATGAATAACAAAAACAGAATAGAAATGTGATAAAGGCGGGCCTCTCTGTGGCGCAGAGGTTACAGACAGTGCTAGCAAGCTATTGCCAGCCACTGTGGCATGAGTTCAATCCCCAGCCAGGGAGCTGACACACATGGCGCAGCAGACCTCTCTTGCCTCGCCCTCTGCTCCCCTCAGCAATGTATTTCAGTCAGTCTGTCTGTTCTGCTCCCCACTCTGTCTCTGGTGAATCCTCTTACCACCCCACATGCCTCTTGCCCACACCTCAACTCTTGTATGCATAAATAAAATATCTTTCAAAAAAAAAAAAGAGAATGTAATATGTTGTCTGGAATGTTTTCAACAGACCTAGCATCAAGATTTTTATTTACAAAGGATTAGTCTTGCTATTGTGTGGAGACTGGGCTGGCCCAGTGCAGCAGGAAGGTTGGTTACAGTTGCCTTACATCTGAAGAGGCAGTCAAATGCCTATTTGTTTTAGCCTACTGTTCCTTATTTATTGGAACTGAATGGATTAAAACATTTCCCATAAAGATCTACAATCAGGCATTCAAGATTCCAAATTATTTTTAAGACTCAAAATTCAAATTTGTACACAGAGATGAAAAAATTGGCATACTATAACTTTAAATCTAAATATTCTCATTGCATATTCTCTTTATATCCATTATTTTAAATAGGAATCATATATTCCTTTTTTTTCCTCCAAAGAGAGAAAGTGCACAAAGAGGCAATTAGCTTAGAAAAGTGCAGGGTATGCCACTTTTTTTTAGAGAAGAAATATTATTTTAAATAATGGAAGCTAAGGAAAAATAAGTTGTACCTGTTGTAGTTTTTCCCCTCTATGAGAAAGACCAGAATTAGTAATTTCACAATGCATTATCTCTATCTCTTGCCAACTTTTTACTTCCCCACTGATGTTAATTACCCAAGCTAAAATCCATCTTTTACCCTGTGGTATTTCAAATATGTTATAAATGGTGAGAAACACACAATTCAATTTATTGTCTATTCAGTTGTAGTTACACTAGGCTGGACTGCCTGCATTTATAAACAATTTTAGATCATAGCATTATTTTAATGTAATTTCTGCATTTTTATGGTTTGTAGCTACGGTTAATTGCACAAAGTTGGCCAGCAGTATAAATTAAACAGCTGTGTTTTTTGGTTGAGATCACCATGTTAATAAAAATTGAAGATTCTAAAATATCCTGTCAGATTGCAGAATTTAAACTGTTTTTCAGTTTAATTGAAATTTTGAAAATGTATTAATGTGATCTTCAAAAAGTAATAAAATATGTAACAAAGCTCCCACTTAAGCTTAAAAGGAAGTACACATTGCCTATTCAGAAAGCACTCCTGTGAGCTGGTGTGAGAACTCTTCACTTAGAAAGTAGACACAGAGTTCACTAACCACCTTCCTCATTAGGGCTGAAACAATAGCATAGCTATCTATCGCGCTCCAAAGCCTATTATCATCTACTCCAAAACTAAAATGATGAGTATAAAATATAAGTAAAAATTGGTAATACAGATAATATATCTAATGATTGCCACATATCTAAATTGCTATTTTGTCAAAGTATACAATGTACTGCACAGAAAATATTATCTATAAAAGGATAGTAAACCAATTATTCAAGCTTTTCTTGACACATACCAATCCCAAAAGCTCTGATAAAACTCCCAAGTACACACAATTCCAACAACTCCTACAAACACATACAACACAGACAAAGCAAAACAGATACCAAGGTAAAGTACAGCTTACACACCACTTGTATATATATATACAAGTGTATTTATATACAAGTGTATTTATACAAGTGTATATATACTTGTATATATACAAGTGTATTTATATATATATAAAACAGGTGGCGCAGGCCATTTTTGTTAAATTTTTTCGCAAATGGCAATGTTCAGTAAAATTACGATAACTTTAGTTTTACATATTTTTTTCAATGAAACTTTTTGTGATTTACTATAAAATGTATACTGAATTATTTTTCTTAAATAACAGACAAATACTGGAAAACTCACTGGAAATTGAAATAAAAGTAATAAAATATGTAAAAATTCCGATTTATTGAAAATATTTTGAAAAAAGTACAATATGTAAAAAAAGAATGTGAAAAAAGAATGAAGTTTTAGTAGTGTTTTTTTTGTGTGATAATCGTTAAAACATTTTCCCCTGTGAAGGGGAATCTCACAGTGCTGACACATGTAACTTGTTTTGCTTCGTTTTTTGTGTGCTGCGCAAACCCGACATTGTTTTGAGCAATTTTTTTTTTGATGGTATTGATAATTTTTGTAGTCACATGTTTACGCATATCCATCGATAATCTTGTGGGAGGATGTCGAAGTTTTTTTTGTAGTAGATATGGATGGTCCAGGGTCTGATGGGTCCAGGTGGTCTGTGGTTTGATCCAATATTCCAGCAGAATCAGAAAGCCAATACAGTGCTGTTTCATAAAGAAATTTTTTGTATTTCATTTTCCGTGCATGTACTGAATTATATACTATGTATGAGTTGAAAAGCGCACAATTTATCAAGTACATTACCACACGTTTTGTTCATTTAGATGTCTTTCTCAAAATGCTTTAAGACAAATATTGGTCTGTGCGATCGACACCTTTCATATACTTATTGTAATCAATAGGTGCATTTGGTTTTATAATATTTTGCCATGTTGTTATGGCTCTCCTGCATTTCTGCAGAATGGATAGTAGAGATAAGAGATACTCTTCTCTTTGATTGCCAGACTTGTAGTAATATGTCCTTTTTTCTGCGAAAGATTGTTTCTCTCTTATTCAAATGTGTGTTTTGAAGATACGGTGGTAAGCCTCTATTTTTTCTTATTGTTCCGCAAATTCAGATTTTGTTCTCGAGAAGCTGTGTAGCATTAGCCACACTATTGTAATAATTGTCCATATAGACATGATGCCAAGTGCCTGTAAATGGTGAAAGTACAGTTTGAATCGTTTCTATCAACCTTAGTCCTTGAGCAGCATACGTTTCAAAGTTACAAAAGTAATCAGTATCACTCTCAGGTAATATTCTAACAATTATTCCATATTTTAATAAGTTTTCCTGCATTATATACTCAGAAAAATAATCTTTCTCTCCATGGTATCATACCCTCATCCAATGATAAGTTCCTTTTTGGTTTGTACACTTTTATAAATTTATCAGAAAAATAACATGACTTTCACTAATCTTCCCGATTCTTCTGTAATGTCTTCATTATTATTGAAGTGCCAAGCTGCCCAAATTTGTCAAAATCTATCCCTTGACGTGATTTTGGGAAAAAATGGCGTTTCCAAGCATGGGTCTGCTGACCAATAATCATCTCGCTTATCTTTGCGAACTTGTCAAAATTATTAGACCCCCAAAATTTCTTCATTTCTGCGATTGTAATATGTTGCCATTTGATAGTTTTGCGGGATGTTTGGAATCATTCAGTATTCTGATAGCGATATCTGTTTGATTCATCAACTAAATCTTGAAAGAAATCATCTTTTATAAATGATTCAACCGCATCAATCAGAGATTCTGGACCAGCATTCGAAGTAACTCCAGGACGACCCATAAAATCTTCAAGAACTGGAGGTTTGTCAGTCGAGGACCATTCGTCTTCACTTTCATCAGAACTTGAAGATACAGTTCTGAGAGTAAAATTTGTAGGTAGGGGGATCTCTTCACTGTCGCTTTCATTGTCACTTTCCAATTCTGAATGATCTTCGATATCACTATCACACGAAAGATCTGATAAACGATCAACACACAATTCTTCATCACTTTCATCGTCAAATTGGCTCATGTCTCTCGAAATAATGTCACTTTGATCAAAATTACAAAGATCTTGTGAAGTGTGCACCCTTTCCGGTTGTTAGAATCACACTGAATGCTTGGCGAGGCAGAGAATTGTGTGAAGGGATGACTCTATGCAGTTGAATAGATTACCGTTATACCCGGAAGTACATACATAATTCACCATTGTATGCGTTAGAGACCCAAATTTTGTCCTTTGGAATTAGTATATCTGCATGTCAGCATCCCTTCAGAGCAATAAAAAAGTATAAAAATAAACGTATTTATATGTTACCCGCATTCTACCGCTAATCTATAAAAAACGTAATACATGTCCCGCGCTCTACTACCAGTCAACATAAAACATATAAATATGTTTCCCGCACACAATGTGTTAAGATTTATTTATTTATGCATACAAGCAGGAGTATAGGCCAGAGGCATGGGGCAGCGAAAGAGTTCACCAGAGCAGAATAGGGAGCAGAACAAGCAGATCGGGAAATACACTGCTGAGGGGAGCAGCGGGCGAGGCAGGAGAGGTCTGCCGCGCTGTGTGGGAATCTCCCCGGCCGGGCTTCAAACTTGCGTTCCCTCTGTCACAGCACAGCTCTTAACTGCTGAGCCACCAGGGAGGCCCAAAGCCCTCATTTTCTTAATACGCAAATACTCTGAAAATTTATAAGAAGAAAAGAGAGTCCTGTGTAAGGGAGCGCTAAATGACTTGGAGGCACACACACCTGACTGAGGGGAACTCTTGGGGTGCTCTCCATAGGCCAGGGCACTACTGGTTAAGGAATAAAGACAGAGCTCTGGATTGCATGCTTGCTCCCCCATCCCTTGGGGCTCTTTAATGACCTTGCACAGCACATTCAGAACAGGCAGACTGCAAAGTCTCAGCTCTGGAACCTCACCTAGGGATATGTGGTTTAATAACTGGTTCAGGGCAAAGTCATACTCCCTCAAAAAACCAAATATGCTTCAGTTCCTTGCAAAAGCAGGCAGATAATGTTCTGAAAGCAAAAACATTTTTTATAATAAGAAATATCTTATTATAATCAAAAATACTGTTGTGATTATTCTGTGCTCCTAGATTCTCACCCTTTCTTATTTCTCAGACATACTGCCATGAAATTTTCTACAATTGCTTAACACATGCAATTTAAACACTTCTATGCAGTAAAATACATTTCTTGTGTATGTAGAAACTTTCCTGTACTTTTATTATCTTCAAGTTTGTGAAGGCACCTTTTTTCAATTTGTCAAAACAGACTATTAGTGCTAACCAGGTTAAATCAAATTTAAATTAATTCAGACACCTTACAACATGAATATATTCATATGCAAAGCACACAACAGTCAAATCAAATACAGAACTTAATATAAGAAATTTTAGAGAAAGGAAATCACATCAAGTGCAACTTAACTTAATTGAGACTGATTTTAAATCACTTTTATTTCAAAGGTAGATTTAATCATACACAGATAGCTTTTTCCCTACATGAAATTCAGAGCTCTTTGAATCTTTTTCCTTTTTTGTTTCTTCCCCTTTTCATCTTGTTATTTTAAACCACTAGCTGGATAAATTTCTGTCTGGCAAGATTTTATTATCTTCTGCTTTGATTAGGAATCATTGCAATTTGTAGTATTTTAACTCCCTTATGGAATTCAATCTCTGTTGGTTTAATAAATATGCTAATATATTTTACAAGAGTAAAACTTTAAGCAGATTAGAGAATATTCCTTTGTAGAAAAGTATGTTATTTTACTTTTTCTCCACCAACTATTAGAAATTCCTAAAGGAAAAGGGTACCCAGAACCTCTGGATGATATTTAAAGAGCCAACAGTAGATGATATTATTACAGTTAATCATTTTCATTGAGTGGTAAATGTGTAATGAAAAACAGAGTGATTTTATCAAAAAAGGCACATATCCTTATGTGAACACCCCCCAAATAAACAATTACAACAAAAACTGGAACTATTTTGACAGTGAGTTAGATGAAGCAAGTTGAAGTGTATTTGAAATATGTATTTGAATCATCAGTGAATAATCTTTGAGAAATTGATTTCTAAGGGAATTTTTTAAGATGATATTATGATATTAAAGATATATAGATAGTGTATATAAGTACTGGGTACAAGAAATATATCATAGTTCTAATAGCTCTAACTTATTAACCATCACTTCATTTTCAGTGATTCTTCTATTCCTATAGTCTACTCACGTTATGATTTCTTTTTCCCTTTTGTATGGATGTGCTGGCATTTACAAGCATATATGTGAAAGGCTAACTCTATGTTAGTTAAGAGTACAATTTGGAATGTTGGCCTGTGTCTGTATCTCAACTCCCAAATGAAATCATGTGAACCTTGGTGAGATTTAATATTCCAATGCTTTAGTTTCCTCATTTGTTAGATGGGATAAATCATGGTACTGATTCCATGCAGGAGCTGTGATAATACAATGAATGTGTGTGGAGTGCACAGAATAAATATCATAGTAAGCTCTTTAGAAGAGGTAGCTATTATATCACTAAAAACTGGATATTAATTTTAGTGGAAATCTGTCACTATCAGACTGTAATCAGAGGAGTAAGAGGAATCATTCTACCTACTCTACCATTTTAGTAGAATGGTTTCAAGAAATAATCCTACTGCTACAACCTTGATTTGATCTGAAAGTATAAGTAATAAAAATGACATTTTTCTAAGCAATGCACGTGTAAAGCAATGCATCAGTGAAGTACTAAGTGTTTATTTCATAAAGTGAAGGCTATTTTTTAATTTATGCATTTATTGGCATAACTACTATTCACCCATATGCTATTTATAGCACTAATTTGACAAGCAAATTACTAAAAGATTTGTAAAACTCAAGATTCGGGTCTCCCTGGTGACACAAGGGGTTAAGTCACAGCACTATCAAGCTATCAGCAGCCTCTGCAGCACTAGTTCGATCCACGGCCAGGGAGCTTCCCACATGTGCAGCAGACCTCTCTTGTCTTGCCCACTGCTTCCTCAGTAGTATATTTCAGTCCATCTGCCTGTTCTGCTCCCCACTGTCTCTGATGAAACCTCTCACCATTCCCCCCACCCCCACACACAGACACCTCTGGCCTACATCCCAGCTCTTGTATGCATAAATAAATAAATCTTTAAAAAAAAGATTATTGCAGATACACTCCACAGTTCTTTTTTTTCCCTTAATGTTGTTCCATTCTGTCTTTTCACATACACAATCTTGTAGCCACTGAGTGTTAAGTCCTTGTTCTACAAAACTTTGCAAAAAGAGAAAAATTCAAATTCTGTTTATTTTTTCCTAAAAGATGGTTGGTTGAATCCAAGTACATGCTTTTAGTAATTTGGTATCTTCAATGATTGAGTGTAGTTCTATGTTTTCAGAAAAGTTAAATCTAGAGACATAAAACATTTGCTTTAAACACAAAGAAAATCAATGCTGCTCCAGTCTAATCAACAAGAACTTATTATTTATCATCACTAAAACCTCTTTTAAAAATTTACCCCTATCAGATACAAGGTTTTTGATGTTGCCACAAAATTTGACGTGATGTTCTGTTCCAAAAAAAATACTACCCTGAACCAGTACATTCCAAAGTCATTTCTAAACTGACCGTATTTTAAAGAAAATGAAACGTAGTGAAAAAGTCTTCTAGAATATCTGTCATAACTACCGTTGGTGATAGTACTCCTCACCAGCCTCTTATTTATTTGTTTTCTGATATTAATATTGCTTTAATGACTACTGTATGCAAGCATGACTGTAGGTGCCAGGGAAAGGACAGAGAATTCAGTAGATGATTCCATGTTCCCACAGGAAGTTTATTTAATGCTCTTTGGTTATGAGCTTTGAAGGGGTGAGCAACCTATCCTCAAATTCTCAGATTCTAATTCTTGAGTTTGGGAATTTCATTAATGATCTCTTTGGCAGATTAACTGATTTCAGTTCAAAGCCTTATTAGGTTTCATGTTAAGTTTGACCTTCAGTACTGCTAAAGCTTCTTTTACTTATTTTAGTTGACTTCTTAATGCAATTCACTTAATTGTTTTCATAAACATGTGTTTTATAAACTTTTTGGGACTTTATTCCCATCCTTTCACAACCATATCTATATCAACAAATGAGATAAACTGCTGAGAATCAAGACTAGAACTGAGAAAGCAAGTGAATTCTGTATATTACATTTGAGATTTCTAACGAAAAGTACGCTGACTGCATACAGAAGCAAGAATAAAAACCTGGGCCTCCCTGGTGGCGCAGCGGTTAAGTGCTGCGCTGTGGAGCTGTCGGCAGCAGCGATGCGAGTTCGAAGCCCAGCCAGGGAGAATCCCACATGGTGCAGCAGACCTCTCCTGCCTCACCCGCTGCTCCCCTCAGCAGTGTATTTCTGATCTGTCTGTTCTGCTCCCTACTCTGTCTCTGGTGAACCCTCTCGCCGCCCCACACCTCTGGCTTGTACCCCAGCTTGTATGTATAAATAAATAAATCTTTAAAAAAAAAAAAGAATAAAAACCTGTTAAATATCAAAATGTGAATGAATAAAACAGCAAAGGGAACTAACAGAAGGTGACAGGGACTGGCAAGTCAACATAATTTCCAAAAGTAGGGAAAGTTTAGGACACTAGATGTTGTAGAAATTGGAATTTGGTATCATATATCCATCAAGTGTGCATAGATCATTCTTTGTTCTTAATTGATCGGTTTATTCAGTTTTTCGGTAAAAAGTTCCTAGAAAATTGGCCAACTAAGAATGTAGAAAAAACTGAGAAGGAATTAAGAAACCCCTGGCTTCAGTTCTTACTTTACAGTAAGAACTATAAAGAACAGCTTTACTTTACAGTAAAGCTGTCGAACATCTTTCATTCTGTTTCCTGGTTTTCAAAATAAAGTGTGTGTGTATGTGTTACACTGTGTGTGTGTGTGTGTTAACTATGTATTATTATACCACATGCATATATATTACACTTTATATATATATTTTTAATACATAGCTAGTTTACCAAAATCTTTTTGTGAAGATCAAATTGCTACATGAATACACTTTGCAAAACGAGAAATTTATGTTTTAAGGGAAAAAAAGTACATATTTTTTGTGACAGATATGATCCTGTCCTAATTTTCTATTATCTCACTTTCTAAATTTTAAATTATTTTTTCTTTAACAGATCAAAAGCAGTGCTTACATATGAAAAGGGATCTGATATAATCTTTAAGATTCTCCTCAGGAAATTATAATCAAGAAAAGTATAATTTTAAACCAGAGCATTATGATTAAAATTCACACAAGGTAATTATCCTCAAGTAATCTGAGCAAAGAAGGCAAGACAATATTTCCAAAGACGTTAAGTCAGCAGTCAGTGATGTGCGCATGAACCAAACACTTGAGAAAATATCTGCACATAAACTTTAATATGCCCTTCAATAGTTAACGATCCACTGCATACTTGTTTTCCCCTATTGCTCGTAGAAAATGAATATAAGTGACAATAATTTTGCCTAAATGGACATGGAAGAATATTCAGACTATCTTCACAATAACTTTCATCTAATTAAGTAATAGTGTTTATTTGCAATGATATAATCCAGAAAAATCAATCTAAAGGATTAACTGACTAACATTAAACCACCCTTTAGGAAAATAGCACTGAGTAGTTCAAAGGGACAGAACTACTGAGAAGTTTCATCTTTCTTCCATTTTGAGTGTGTACTCATAAGCTCCCTAAGATTTTATACTGCTCTTTGGGAAAATGATTTTTCTTTTTTTTTAAAGATTTATTTATTTATGCATACAAGAGCTGGGGTGTAGGCCAGAGGTATGGGGGTGGTGAGAGGATTCACCAGAGACAGAGTGGGGAACAGAACGGGCGGATTGACTAAAGTACACTGCTGAGGGGAACAGCGGGCAAGACAGGAGAGGTCTGCTGAGCCATGTGGGAATCTCCCTGGCCGGGGATTAGGCTTCACAGTGCTGAGACTTAACCCCTTGCACCACTTAGGGAGGCCCCTGGGAAAATAATTTTTCAAAGTATGTATATAACTGACTCTGTGTTCATGCACACACACAGACTGTTTTCCAAACACTTCAGTTATTCCTGCCTGCACAGTACAGTTGCTTTATTTTTGTTCAATCCATTTCCTTCTTCACATCTCTGATAAAATGTTACTTACTCCAACTTTCCTTTCTTGACAGTCTTATCTAAATAGAAGCCAGGACTTAAAGAACAAGTCTAATCTAGTTTTTCAGGGTAACTTATCACATAAAGACAACTCAGTTTCCTCTTTTACAGGATAAATATCCCCTGGTGTGTTTGCTCTCATTATTTCTGTAACCATCCTGTAAAAGCTTTTCCATTTTGTCATTGCTTGCCTAAAACTCAGAAATCATATGACCACCTTCATCCTAGAAGGTACATTTCTGTTAAAGTACTTTAACATTTGATTAGCAATCTGGAAGCCATCTCTTACTGTTGCTTCAGTTTTATGGAAATTTATTTATTTATTTATTTATTTATTTATTTATTTATTTATTTATTTATTTATTAAGATTTATTTATTTACACATACAAGCTGGGGTACAGGCCAGACGCGTGGGGCGGCGAGAGGGTTCACCAGAGACAGAATGGGGAGCAGAACAGACAGATCTGAAATACACTGCTGAGGGGAGCAGGGGGCAAGGCAGGAGAGGTCTGCCGCCCCATGTGGGAATCTCCCCGGCCAGGCGTCAAACTCGCATCGCCGGTGCCAATAGCTCCACAGCGCAGCGCTTAACCGCTGCGCCACCAGGGAGGCCCTAATGGAAATTTAAATACCTAAACTCTATGTGAGTTACTAATGTTCCTTTATTTACAATGCTTTTAAAGCAAGGCTATAGCTGTGTGTAATAGCAGGTCAAAGCACAGTGGCCAGGGAGAAGATAAGCAGTCACTGCCTGTGGGTTCTCACCCCCACACACAGTTGCAAGACCACTCTGGAGCAGGGAACAATAACCATGGGTTTATTTAACAAACGGGGAAACAAAGAGTTTCTAAGGCCACAGTGGCTGGCCTTCTTACCCCAGAGAGTGTCCACAGTGTCCAGAAGTCCCAAACAAAAAGTCACTCATCCAAGATGGCGCCGTCCCACTAACGAGGGCCTGGCGAGCACGGCAGCCAGGAGTGCTCACAGGCAGGGCTGCTGCGAGATGCTGCAGAAGCCTGCAGCGACAGTCTGGATGTCGGGATGGCCAGCACCGGATGCTGGGCCAAACAGAACCAGAGGTGGCAGCCCTGGGAGGCAGAGCTGGATGATCAGACACACCGTGTTAACAGCTCTCTAAAGGGACCTGGTCACAAAATGTCTGTTCCCCATCGGCAGAGCTCAGCAGCATTGGCCAGTGTGGCTGGTCACCCAGTCTCCAGAGACACGGTTAAAAACAGCAGTGTTACAGCCCTTTGTGAGTCGTTGGCCTTTTTAGGGGGTTATTGGGATTTCACCCCAAAACAGCTCTTGGAGACAACAGGCTGGAGCCTTTGGTGCTCCTTCCAGCAGCAACAGGACAGAGACGGATGCAGCCATCCAGTCGCTGCGAAGCTCTTTGGCTTTTTTCTTCAGTGATTGGCTGCTGGACGCTTCTTTTTTCTACTTTTTTTTTTTTCATTCTTTCTTCTTCAGAGTCCAGAAACAGAGTGGGCGTCCCAAGCTGGCTCCTGCCATACCTTCTATCCTCTTTCAGGGTCTCCTAGTTGATTCCTGCTTAACTGGACAATTTTCAATTCTAAATGACTGGCCGGACCATTTTAGGACCAATCAGCCCATGTGGTGCTGAGTAATTCACAGAGGAACTGATGAACACAACTGGTTCATCTAGCTCACGCCTCATCGGTCCATTGTGTGATCCGGCACCAGATATGAACAGGTCAGCGCTGGGGGCATCCTGGAGGCGGCAGGCCTGGATGATGTCTAGAGGCAGCACAGTGGGCCGACAGTGGGAAACTCCAGCCCCGGCCCCAGCTCCCATGCAAACCCGGCTGGCACCCTGGGGAGGGGCTACCCACAGGCAGCAATTTTTAGTACAGGTGGGGAAAACACTTTTCCAATGGCTCCTGCTGCTTGGCTGGCAGGGGAGAGAGTCTGTCTTGCCCCTCAGGCCATGCTGGGGGGGCCCCGGTTTGTTTCACTTTTGAGTTTTCAACTCTGTGACCATGTGGGAAGGGCAATAAGCCACAGCACCCAGTCAGCTCCAAGATCACAAGGTAAATGCCAACACTCCACAGTATACGAGAGCCAATAAATTGTGTGATATATTCAATACTTATAAAACACGCTTTGTATAAAATGATTTTTATCCAACTTAAAGCTAATAGAAGCATTCTGGCATTGAAGGCAGAACAGTCCCAGCTATGATGTTCTATGGGGTAGGGATATTAAATGTATTTTCAATTCACAACATTTTCAACTTATAATGGGTTTATTGGGATTTCACCCCATTACTAAGTTCAGGATGATCTGTATTTGAAAACAATTTATTTCTAGGAACACTTCAGTGCAAAAGCAGAAATTGCATTTCATACAGAATCCTTTCTTTGGGGAAAAACCAAACTAATTAAAGGAATAACACAGGAAGGTCAAAGACAAGTTTTCAGTTTATGGAAAAAATGCCTTATTGAGAGCAGTAAATTCACAATAGCCTTTTAGTTGAAATAAGAGTAGCCTTGTAGGAGAAGCAAACTTAGTATACAAACTTGAGCTAATTCAAGAAAGAATCCATTTCAAAAGAAATCTGTAAAGCCTTCACTTTTAACAAGGTGATTCTTGTTAAACTCAGAATCAAGCAAAACCATTGCCCCCCCAAAAAAAAATAATAATCCAACAAAAAGTAGATATATGATAAGTAATTTCTACAACTTCATACCTTCGTCTATTTAATAGCAGATTCTACATAAGGCAGGAAAGCCTCCAGAAAATGAGGCAGAAAGAGTCAACAGCAATGATGGAGTTCATGTCTACAACATGTCACAACAGGGGCCAGCTTCTAAGCCTTCCAACTCCAGGAAGTCCTTTATAACACCATAGTTCTTTAGGCTTGTCAGGTTCTAGGAATGAAAGAGCTGAATGCTTGGGTGAAGGCACAGAACTTGAACTCTTGACAAATCATCAGTATCTTGTTCCCCGAGCAGAGCATTTAATTGACCTGCACCTCCCACTCTTAAACTGAGAACCAAAAGCATGGAATTTGATGGGGCTTTAAGGTTCTTGTTAGATAATTCCATGTTTGTTTTTCTTGGGCAATAAATTGATAAGCAGTAAAAACATTTAGAGAGGGGCCACTCTGTCAAATTCGCCCTTGGGAGGTGAATGGTCGGCCCTATTTGTACTTTAACACCAAAATTCTCGCAACACACAGTTCAGGACAGAGTAATACACAGAGTTTCTGGATAAGGATGAATAAGGAAACATAAAAACCTGCTTGGGAACTACAGGAACCAGCAGGAAGAATTCACATTTCTCCAAATAAGAGAAAAGTAATTGGGCCTCCCAGCTGTGGAGCTGTCAGCAGCTCGTGATGCGAGTTCGACGCCCAGCTAGGGAGAATCCCACATGGTGCTGCGGACCTCTCCTCCCTCGCCTGCTGCTCCCCTCAGCAGTGTATTTCTGATCTGCCTGTTCTGCTCCCCACTCTGTCTCTGGTGAAGCCGCTCACCACTCCACACCTCTGGCCTATACCCCAGCTGCATGTATAAATAAATAAATCTTTAAAAAAAAGAGAAAAGTAATTGACTCAGGCCATGGTTAGTGATTAGGTCTACCTATAATTCTCACAACCTGCTCACAGGAATGCTGCAGTTCTTGACAAAACACAAAGACAGGGCCCGTCGGGGAGGCATGAGGGTCCCGTGAGGGTTGGATTAGACTTGAGATTCCCGCATGGCTGGTTCACCTTTCCTGAGTTCTTGGATTCTCCCAGTCAATCTTTCTTCTGTCACTGAAGAACAATGTTGCATCATGACCTGAAGATTCTCCCACCCTTTCCAGAATTCCCACCACTTACTTCCACAGGTATTTCCCCTAACAAATTTCTAACATTTTTAATCTGTTCATGTATTCTGTTTCCCCTAAGACAAGGGCGAGCTAGGTTATGAACAATAGTATGTACAAGTCATTTTGGAAGTAAATTAATAGGAAATATTAGCTGATTTATGAAGCAGAAAAAGGAGGAGATAAATAGTACTTGAGAGTGAAATTGTGATCATATTAACTGAGGTTTCAAAAAAAAAAAGAGTATTTAAAGAAGAATTATGAGTTCAATGTTGGAACATGGCCATTATGAGTTGCTACAGGTCTCTAGAGAAAGACGCCCAGCAAAATGTTGGTCAAGAACCTGTAAGACAGACAGAGATCAGAGATGCCTGTTTGACAGTCACACAGATTAAGAGGACTACATGAAAAATAGGATAAATTGTCAAGATTTTATACTACTTGCAAGTGCAAATTATTTTTATTTTTTCTTCTAAGTTACTGAATCCTTAATTTAATTTTGTCCTTACAAGAGCAGCAGTTAGGGAATAGCAGTGTAGGCATTTATAGTTTCAAAACATTACAACGATTCCCAATCACTCTTAATCCTTTCCTTCCTCTTCAAGTACTTTCTGTACCTTGGTGTTTCTAAATATCAATGGAAGATGCTGTGTATCCCTTGTCACTGAAGTAAAAATAAAACGCTTTGTGTAGTAAAGGCTCAAGAAAAGCAGAGTTCATTGCATCAGTAACATTAATTACACTCAGGAAAAGAGTAAATAAAGAATGAAGACTTCCCATTTCTGGTATTTATGACTGGCACAGAGTCTAATTGTTTGACCTTGCTTTTTGCCATCATTCTTGCCTAGAATATTAACCTGCCTGAAAATAATGCAAAGTATTATTGCATTTCTGGACAAAAAGAATGTATTTTATGTGTGTGACATATGTTTCACCCTGCTTTCCTGTTCCTGAAAGTCATTAACACATAGTCCATTAGAATTAGTTATCTCAGAAGTCAATGCTCCAATGACAATATACTTAACCTACAACAAGCACCACAGATGGTTGAACACAAATTTCTTTTCTTTCTTACTTTTAAATATAATGAATCCCTTTTCTTTATTTTTTGAGAAGAATATATATATATATATACACATATGTATGTATGTATGTATGTATGTATGTATGTATGTACATCATAACCTATAACTGTATTGGTCAACAATAAAATAGACACAGACAATATTTTAAAAGATGTCACCTTTAACACATGTCTTTTCCATTAGAAGACATTCTGCAGAACAAAGCTTAGACCCCCAGTGAAATCAATTCCCAGTTGGGTCTGTATGCCCTCAAGGCTACTTCCCTACTCTTTTGTCACTAATTGTATTGACAGCTGGTAGTTCCTACTTTGAGACATTTCTCTTCTCACTGCATATTTATTGAAACTTAGCTTGTTGTAGTATTGACCTTACACCAAGAGGAAGCACTGAATAATAGCAAACTCTCCTAGGTCCTGACAGATGGTTTTAGCATTCAGCTTTGCTGCTAGTGTAGGACCTCACAGCATATGCACAACTAAGGAACATTTGCCTCTAAAGGGAAAATGAAATACTACCAGAATTAAAGGGGAAATGTGACAATCCACATACAATATTTGTGTCTAATCCCGAATTTCAGAAGTAAAGTGTCTTGATAAAAAAACATCTCCCCAGTTTAAAGACAGGGCATACAAAAGGGCCAAGTAGGGCCTCCCCGGTGGCTTAGCGGTTAGGCGCTGTGCTCTGGAGCTGTCAGTTTGTCGCCCCGTCTGGGAGATTCCCACATGGCGCAGCAGAACTCTCCTGCCTCGCCCGCTGCTCCCCTCAGCAGTGTGTTTCCGTAGATCCGTCTGTTCTGCTCCCCGCTCCATCTCTGGTGAACCCTCTTGCCGCCCCACACCTCTGGTCTATACCCCAGCTTGTATGCATAAATAAATAAATATTTTTTATAAAAAGGGCCACGTATATATACTACTGATTTATGTGCCCAAGTGAACCATGCAAAGCTAAAAGGTTCACATCATTCTAAATTCTACTTTTATTAAGTAAAATTTATCACATAGCTATACTTTATTACAAAATGTAGATAGCTATAATAAATATTGTATATTGAATATACAAAATTTGGGGGATTGTAGCAATGCATAATGAATAGCCCACCAAAAACTCAATGAAATCATCTACCTATGAATAGACACTGCTAACATTTTATTTTTAAATATTTATTTATTTATACATACAAGCTGGGGTACAGGCCAGAGGCGTGGGGCGGCGAGAGGGTTCACCAGAGACAGAGTGGGGAACAGAACAGGCAGATCAGAAATACACTGCTGAGGGGAGCAGCGGGTGAGGCAGGAGAGGTCTGCCGCACCATGTGGGATTCTCCCCGGCCGGGCGTCAAACTCGCGTCGCCGCTGCCGACAGCTCCACAGCGCAGCGCTCAACTGCTGCGCCACCAGGGAGGCCCGACATTGCTAACATTTTTAAATGAGTTTTTCAAATTTAACTCATTGAAGGAGAACATATTTAAAACAGTCAGTTTATCTTCCTGTCAATGTCATATTCCAGGTACACACTTGAATTACATTTTTAAATGCAAAATATTGAATCTTCTATAACTAATCTTCCATTCCTCTTCCTGCACTTTCTGGTTCCTTTCATCCAACCTGGTTTGTTGCCTTTTACTTTACCCTTCTGCCTCCCTTCCTTCCTTGACTTTCCAATCTGTTCTTCACTTCCTCAGCAGTGAGGTCTTCCCCCAAAACTGATCTAATTATGTTACCTGCTTAAAATTGCCCAGTGACATTAAATTTCTTAGAAATTAATGTTCAGCTCCTTTAACAAAAAAATCATTACCTTTCATTATATGGCTTCTAATTATTTCTATCTGCCCTACTGACAAGTTGTTATCTCAACTGCACTGACTTCCTTGTATAAGGGACTATCCATGTACATCCATGATTTGGGATGATTTCTTCTTGGTGTGTGCGACTTACTTCTCATCAACATAACATGAAAAATATGATGAAATGTCACCAACTCAGATCAGGTTATATAGCAAAAGTGAGGGGAAGTCACTCGCACCTTAGTGAATGAGAGAGAGACTCCCTTTGTGGCATTGAGCAAGGAAGATGCTGTGCCATGACAGAAAACAGAGAGAGCCGCATAACAAGGAACTGTGGGCAGCAAGCAGGATCTGCGTATGGTCCCTGGCCCATAACCAGCAAGAAAATGGGGACCTTAAACAACCACAGAAAATAAATTTTGGGGCCTCCCTGGTGGCACAACTGGTTGGACGCAAGACTATGAAGCTATCCAGAGCCACGACAGCGAGAGTTTGATACCCAACCAGGGAGAGTCCCACATGGCACAGCAGACCTCTCCCGCCTCACCCACTGCTCCCCTCAGCAGAGTACTTCAGTCGATCTGCCTGTTCTGCTCCCTACTCTCTCTGGTGAATCCTCTTGCCACCCCACATCTCTGACCTATACCCCAGCTTGTACACATAAATAAATAAATCTTGGGAAAATAAAAGAAAATAAATTTTGTCACAACCTTAACCAGCATGGAAATGGATTCTTCCCCAGTCCAGCTTACAGCTGTGAATTCACTCTGACCCACATAAGCTGATGACTTGAAGGCCCAACTAAAACAAACCCAGACCCTAACTCACAGAAATGAGACAAAAAACGGGAATCATTATAAACTGCAAAATGTTGGCAATTTATTTATGCAGCAGTTAAAGATTAGTACCTGTCTTGAATCCCTTGAACATATGTCTGTTCAGACTTCTAGCCATCGTTCCTGTCCTTCCCATTAACTCTGAGTGAGTGAACATTCCTGTGTGTGGCTGAAACTGTTACATTATTCTTTTGGAAGATGTTCCTGACCTAAAGTTTTAGAATCAAACATGCTTTATTGAAATTCCCATACAAATACAGTACATTATGTTACTTGTTCTTAATTGCTTATTTCTCCAGGCATGTGTATTCTTGCATATATGTAGGTGCACATACACAGAGAAATGCACGGATGTTATAGTCTAAGATTGCAAAGAAAGGAACATGACTTAATTTCTATTTCCCCACCACAAAGCACAAGTGCTCAGTATGCATTTATGTACATTAAATGAGCACTCACAGTCACTTTGCATGTGATGATAATAACACTTATAATGTAATAATAATTCTATCATTAATAGACATTTATGTTCTAGTCACAGTGCGAAAGATTTTTATATTCATTTCCATGAATCCTTATTAGTGTTTGAACATTTTAAAGCTGAAAAAGTTAGAACTTGAAATTGTAGCTGGACTTCTGCTATTTTTAAATTCTCTTCATCTCTTAACAACCTCTGCAATTTCTTCAGTGAACTCACCTCTCTCATTCCAGCAGGTTGGGTTATAACGAGACACTGTATCATGACAATCAGGCCTCTTCCCACACATGGGGAGTCTTTGACCCAACTGAGGCCAACCAGAAGCTTCCTTTTAGATCGAAAGAAGGAGAGAAGGACCGGGACACCATCCTTAATCTGGCATACTGTAGTGTATGTGTCGCACTCCTAGCGGCATTTCTCAGTCTGCAGACTGAAATTAGCACATTGAGGAAATTCAACACATTAAGAAAATCAACTCATTGAGGAAATCAGAACCAGGACATGTAGCAAGAAACAGAACTTTGCCTAATTTGTTTAAGCTCTTGAAATTGAGCAGTTACTGAAATAAGTCTTACTCCTGACAAATGCATGAATTAACAGTTCCCACGATGCTTGAGCTAATGAGTTTTGAGACTTCTGATAATCATAAAGTCTTATATCTCACCAATTGCAGATGATAAAATCAGGATTTGAAATAACCGGTTAGGAGAAAGTGCATGTTTGTGAATTTAAAAAGAACTGTGAATTAAATATCATTGCACACAATTATACTATCAATAAAGTGTTATAATTATTAGGATAATAATGATTATTACATATATGTAATAAAATTATTACAATAGTAATTTATTATTTTATATATTACTTATTATATGTATTTATTTTAGTTATATTATTATAGATTGACAGTAAATATCCATGATTGATATGTAGGCACGATTGATATGTAGCAGTTAAGTGCTGCGCTGTGCAGCTGTCGACAGCGGCAACTCTAGTTCGACACCTGGTTGGGGAGATTCCCATATGGCGCAGCAGACCTCTCCTGCCTCGCCCGCTGCTCCCCTCAGCAGTGCATTTCCGTTGATCTGTCTGTTCTGCTCCCCACTCTGTCTCTGGTGAACCCTCTCACCACACCACGCCTTTGGCCTGTACCCCAGCTTGTATGCATAAATAAATAAATCTTTAAAAAAAATAATAATAATAAAAGGAAAACTTTGGAATTTTGTGCATATTGGTTAATACAAGAAGTAAAGACACATGAAATGCAATCATCAGATGCTAAAGTATATCATTCTGAATCGAGGAATACATATTTGAAGATTTTTTCAATTACATAACGAATGGGCATTGACCTTGGCCATAGCAGTCATAGGAGACCCAGAGATCATTTTACCCTCCAAATTGTGTGTTTTCACAATAATATTCTAAATGTTACAGCAAAAGATAATTCTCATTTTGAGAGGCACAATGAAGTGTTGATATACTTTAAGAATACGCAGACTCTGAGGAATAAAATGACTCTTTTTCTACAGCATGGAAAATACCAGTTTCACCCGATAACATGGACATTGAAGGTATTCACCTCTGAATTTTTAATTATCTGCTTCCTTTCAATAAAAATATTTCCATAATAATTTGGAACATAGGAACATACATTATATACAGTGTCGCCAGCAGACACATCTTTGTCACCTCTACAACAGATCTATCAAAGAGGACATATGCAGTATGTTAATCCCAAAGACTTCATTTAAAGCCCTGCAGAATGGAGATATTCAGCAAGCCAGATAATTTAAAATTAAAAGCAGAAGGAGAAGCAAAGTTCAGCCTTTGAAATTTAGTGTCATCACAGTAGTTGATGTGCTTTTGAGCAGCAATACTTTTCTCTATTGATATGAAAATCACTACAATAAATTCTTTTAGTTGTAGATAATACTTGAGTAACTTTCCTAATAAACCACTTTGTGCCTCTCCCAATGAACTGAGAGATAATATTTTCTGCATCAAATAAAGATAAGTGAACTAGCATCTATGCTGTGTTAGCTTGAGGACTGTGCTTAGCATGCAGATTCTAAATAGAGTCACTGGTTTTATTTCCTCTCAGGTTTTCTTGACTCATGTGGCGTAACAATTTTCTGATAAATAATAGTGAATACAGATAAGCAGAATAAAAATCTCAGAGTCCTGTGGTACCTAATTTAACATTTTTGAGATGTCCCAAAAATGGCCAATGTCTGCATGTCCATTTCACTCTCTGCTACATAAATTGATCCACATGAAAAAATGTCTAAATTCTCTTACTATCTAAAATTATACATAAGACTTATCATCCTTAGACTTAGATTTAAGAATATATGTACTTTATATAATGTTAACTTTGGGATGCATATAAAAGCTCATCAATTTTCTCATTTCCTCATTACTTTTTTCATTCATTACTTTCATTCATTACTTTCTTGGAGTTATAAAAATCAGTGAGAGTCTTCTGTCCCCCTCAGTCATACTTACTTGGCAAAAACATCAACCCAGATGTTCTTTTACAGGTGGATGTTACGTTATGTGTTTCACACCCAAAAGCATACCGAAATCCTAAAGCCCTGTGCCTCAGGCTATGACCTTATTTGGAAATGGGTTCATTGGAGATGTGATTAGTTAAGTCATGGATCCTACTGGCACAGGGCAGACCCCTGTTCCTACATAAGTGGTGCTTTACAATGACAGCCCAGAAAAGAAGGGGGGTGCAAGGGGATTGTCACATGATGACAAGGACAGAGATTGGAGCAGTGCAGCTGGACGCCAAGGAGTGTCCAAGATTGTTAATAAGTCACTAGAAATCAGGAAGGATCAAGAAGGGGACCCCTCCAGGTTTCAAAGGGAGCATGGTCCTGCTAACACCGTGGTTTCTTACTGCTTGCCCCAGAACTGAGAAAAAACAGTAAGTGTCCATTGTTCTAAGCCACCAAGTCTGTGGTACCTTGTTACAGCAGCTCCGGGAAGCTGATACACCTGGCACATCCACCCACGGATCTGTCTTTTCTTGCTGTGTTTGGGGTCCCCTAAATTGCTGGGGAAGGCACACACCTGTGGAGACCTGTCTTATTTCAATTCATGACCACACAGTCTAAGAGAACACTTCATAACAACCCTATCATACCTCCCTGGAAGTCCACTTCCCCACACACCACGCGGGTGATTTTACCAGTCTGCTCTTTGAAATTCTCCAATACTCTCATCCTTTCTCCAGTGATGGCCTGATCTTCATGCCTCACTGAGACTATGGAACTAATTTACACAGATTCCTTCACCCTCTGCCTGACTAAACCTGCACACATGTTCTTTGTCTTCTTCCAACTACAGAGCAGAAATTTCTGTACAGTTGTCAAAATCATTTCCTCCTGCAGGCTCCTAATGCATTTCTTCCCACCTCAAGACTGTCAATTTTTACAGGGGAGAAAAAAGCACAAGGGACTATGGTGATGGCTCACAGGTGAGTTGGTGGTGGGAAACCTATGGGGGATACACGATAATATAAAGGATATAAATTAAATTTTAAAAAAATAGCAAAAAAAAAAGACTAAGTTATTTTTTTTTTTCTGTTTACTATCCTGATGCCCTACTATTATTCTATAAGAACACAGACAATTCTGGGCCTCCCTGGTGGTGCAATGGCTTAGGTTGCAGCACTATGAAGCTATCCAGAGCCACTGCAGCATGAGTTCAATACCCCGTCAGGGAGCTTCCCCACATGGCGCAGCAGATCTCTCTTGTCTTTCTCACTGCACCCCTGAGCAGTGTATTTCAGCCAGTCTGCCTGTTCTGCTCTCCACTCTGTCTATGGGGAATCCTCTCATCCCCCAACACCTCTGGCCTGCACCCCATCTTGTTTGCATCTATAAATCTTTAAAAAAAAAAAAAAGAACAAAGGCAATTCTAATGTCATTCTGTAAAAGCAAAGACAAAACATAGCTTCCCCTTTACCATGAATTTTCTTCCATTTATTCTCCATCTCTCTACTCTTCAGTATAAAACTAAAGACATATCAGCACTATTTATCTCCATATCCTCATTACCTTCTCACCTTTCTAGTCATACTATACTGACTACACACACACACACACACACACACCCCAGATACAAATATATATATTTATATATTTTTAAAGATGTATTTATGCATACAAGCTGGGGTACAGGCCAGAGGTGTGGGGTGGCGAGAGGGTTCACCAGAGACAGAGTGGGGAGCAGAACAGGCAGAGCGATGGAAATATACTGCTGAGGGGAGCAGTGGGCGAGGCAAGAGAGGTCTGCTGCCCCATGTGGGAATCTCCCTGGCTGGGCATCACACTTGCATCGCTGCTGCCGACAGATCCACAGCACAGCACTTACCCTCTGCGCCACCAGGGAAGCCCCCCCAGATATATTTGACTGCAGGTGAATAAGGGCTCACTGAAAGTTGAAGGTGAAACACAGCTCATCTGAAGGATTTGGGGGTGCCCAACATGGAGCGGGCAGTAAATATAGAACAGAGCAGCCAGAACAGTCCCTTTGTACAAACTGTCCTTGTGTCCAGAGATGTCCGTCTGTCCTAGGAATCTGAGTAGGGGAAATGGCCTCACCCCTGTTCTGTGTTCAGTCAGTTGCCCCCAACTCAAAACCACATAACTGAGGTGCTAGAAGAAGATAATATAAATATTTATGCAAATAAGCAATTTTATATCTATAGCATCCTTCTCATAAAATAAACATAAGCTCAAATTTCTGTCATTTTGCTTGAGAATCACTGCTGAGAGCCTGCTGCCTGCTATCTACTAGCTTAGCAGAACCTTATAGTAGAAACAGCAGCTTCTAGGTTACAGCAAATAATGAGAGATTTCGCTTTCAATAGTGAAACAATTTTAAACTCATGTGCTAACATAGGCTATCAAATATAAGGAAACATAAGGACGTGACTTATGAACCTAATAATAAATTAGTAAGTTCAGAGAAATTAATTCTACCATTAATTTCTGAACCAAAACTGTGGAAACCAAGTGACTGCAATTTCATGGACTAGCTCAGCTGCATTGTGTTACTTAACAGAACAAATTCCTGTAGTCACAGCTAGTTACCGTGACAGCTAAATATTAATGTAAATATAAACAAACTAATAACATGCATTTCGGTTATTGCAAACTGACTCAGGAACTTTTCTATCGGTTTTCTTTAACCTATCTCTCCTTTCCAAATTTTACTGAATTCTAAAATTCTCTTACATTTCTAAAAAAACTTTGAAGTTATAATTGCATAAATACATTATACTTTTATCCTGGGGGATATTCATTAAAAGGCAAAAATCCAGAGGAAAGTCCTTATTTTAATTATTTAACAAAGTCAGAACTAAAGCAAATTTATTTTCAGTAGTAAAAAATGTTTGTAAAAGAACATGTTTAGTGTTTATAATCAACTTGTATAAATAAACATGAAAATCACAAATATAGACTTCAAATGTCACATCAAATACCTAATAGAAAGCGATATACATTAGTATTGATTTGAGAGATAGTATCTAAATTATTTGGGCTTCCTATTGATTTGTTTTCAGAATACCAAATGTTTTTTATAAAAAAATCAATATGGTACTTTAAAAGACATTTGGCTAGAAGTGAGGCCATTCTCTGGGCAGCTCATTCAAAGATATATCCATCCCATTCCCATTTGGTTATCGCTATAAATTTGTTAGTAGAGATATTAATTTGGAGAATACAATGGACAACATATATTTGTACTAAATACAGACAATTCAAATAACTTACACAACTAGTTGAAAATAAAAAGAAGATAAAATAAAAAATGAGAGATGTACATCCATTATTATAGAAGTTGACTGTTACATCAAAAAATTAACAGCAGGGCCTCCCTGGTTGTGCAGCTGTGGAGCTGTTGGCAGCAGCGATGCGAGTTCGACACCTGGACGGGGAGAATCCCACATGGTGCGGCAGACCTCTCCTGCCTCACCCGCTGCTCCCCTCAGCAGTGTATTTCTGATCTGCCTGTTCTGCTCCCCGCCCTGTCTCTGGTGAACCCTCTCGCCGCCCCACACCTCTGGTCTGTACCCCAGCTTGTATGTATAAATGAATAAATCTTTAAAAAAAATTAACAGTAAAAGATTGTTTGGAGAGATGATTATCTCTTAAGATATATTAATAAACACAAATTAACTGTTGTACTCCTTGTTTCTGAACACAAAAAGTGCTACCGTCTCCCATCTCCATGTACATGGTGAAATTTTCACCATGAATAGAGCTATAGAGTTGGCAATAAAAAAATGAGAGTCCATTTAATCTATCCCATCCATATTGTGGATACTATTTAAGAAGATAAGTTAAGATGAATTAATAAAAATGGTTGTGTTATAAAACTTTACAAGTGTTACATACTAAATAAGGCTAACATGTAGGATTTATTCCTTAATATTTGATTTAAAAAAATTAATATTTTGTCTCAAAAATGATTTCAAAATTCATTTCATTCATTTTAAAGCTAAATGTTTCATGACATTACTTTTCAATGTTTTTCATTTTTGTATGATTTATATTTATCACAGTATTATTAATCAATAATCAAAAACAATCCTTGCTCTTGATGTTAATATTGATTTTCTTTATAGTTAATTGATATGATTTCGCATAAATATGTTAGTAGTAATCAAGTACACCAGTACTTTAAAATCTAGTAAAACCACTTCCCTAAAGAATGAACACAGACAACCCACCATCATGGACACAGAACATGTAGTCTTTCTTGACCAGTGGTTTTTATATAGGAAGGAAGTAGGGATAGGGGTGGTGAGTAGGATGGAGGCCTGAAATCACAGAGGGTCTGCTTACTGGGAAATTCCATCTGCAGAAGGCATAGTTTAATAAACAAGACTGGCTGAAGCCCAGGGTAGAATTAATTTCTCTAAATTTACTTGCTGTTTCAAGTTTCAGCAAGAGACGGATATAAACCCTTAGTTCCTTTCCATGTCATGAAGACATTTTACAAAGACAACAACATAGGGGCAAAGAGAAGAGTGGCAACAGAGGAAACACATTTCCTAAAATGATCCATAGAGTTGGCGATATTTATAATTCATCTTGACTGACTGAGGCAGAACTGGTCTTCAAATCTCAAACAGGTCATACAGAAGGAGAGGAATGCATTCTACGCTCATGGGTCAGACAGACACAGGGCCAAGAGATTCAGGCTGACATAGGTTGGGATCCCTCAAATTTAGTCTCATAATGTTACTTTTATTATTTCTCTTTGTAATTTCCAATCCCTTGAGGATTATGTCATCTTTAATTCTTAAAATAAGGGTATATATTCCCTAATGCAAATCTTACCGCCTTAAAAGAAATAACCAGAAATGTATTGATGAATCAAAAACATCAAAACATATTTTTTTCTTTTAGTCAAAATGTATCTTTCTGAAGTACATAGTAATATTTCAAATAAATTCATTAACAGGATGAAGCAGGTATCAATGAATGACAGACATGTCTCAATCCTCTTGTTGAAACCACATTCTGCTTCTAATTTAATATAATTCAATACTTTTTTTCTGATTCAGATCCAGGAATAGAAATGTTACAGCATTTACAATAAAGGAGAATTTTAGATTTGTTCATAAAGAATCTTAGTGGCTGTGCAAAACAGAAGTGAATGCTTAGGACAATTTCATCACTCATTATTTAGGATAAAATGTAATCTTAACTTCTGAGAATGAAAATTATACTGAACAATATGTCCCACAGCATTTGCCATCAGACTCTTTGGATATAAACTAGAGCCTTGCAGTGCTGAACTATTACCCCAGACGTGCATCATGGCTCAATATTGAGGTCCACCGTCAATGTCCATTCACTATTGAGGTCCACTTTCCGAGAGCAGAGTGATCACTTTCTTACCTCTCAGATTCTCTAAAGTAGAGTTGGAGCTCTTCTAAAAGCACAGACATCTCATATACTTATGTCTATATTTATTTTAATGAAGTTACAATTTACAGGAAAAAAAATACCTAATTAATTCAGGTAAATCTGAGTTTAATACACGCAACCTTTACACAGAGTTCCACAGGTCTACATAAATTGTTGGGTAGAATTAGTCATTTAGAGATGCTCTAGAACTGAGGATATAACTATATTTTGACAGATAAAGTTTATATAGAGAAAAAATATTTAGAAAAAATATTTTAAACGCTATAAAATTGGGTTCAAGTTATCAATTATGCGACAGTAAGTTCCTAAAACATCCTATTTACCACTAAGTCAATCAATATCATCCTATTTTTATATCTCCCTAAGAATGAAGTGTTTTAGTGCCTCCCTGGTGGCACAGTGGTTGAGCGCTGAGCTGTGGAGCGCACCATGCGAGTTTGACACCTGGTCTGGGAGAGTCCCACATGGTGTGGCAGACCTCTCCTGCCTCGCCCGCTGCTCCCCTCAGCAGTGTATTTCTGCTCTGCCTGTTCTGCTCCCCACTCTGTCTCTGATGAGCCCTCTCGCCACCCCACGCCTCTGGCCTGGACCCCAGTTTGTATGTATAAATAAATAAATCTTAAAAAAAAAAAAGAAGTGGGGCCTCCCTGGTGGCGCAGCGGTTAAGCTCTGGGCTGTGGAGCTGTCGGCAGCAGCGATGCGAGTTCGACGCCCAGCCGGGGAGAATCCCACATGGTGGGGCAGACCTCTCCTGCCTCGCCAGCTGCTCCCCTCAGCAGTGTATTACTGATCTGCCTGTTCTGCTCCTCACTCTGTCTCTGGTGAAGCCTCTCACCACTCCACACCTCTGGACTGTACCTCAGCTGTATGCATAAATAAATAAATCTTTAAAAAAAAAAAAGAAGTGATTTATGTGATTGGTGTTCATAGTATATTCAAAATATTTGATTAGTTTACAGTGATAGGCATATCAAAAATATAAAAATAGTTTTAGAAGTCTATGTGCATATTTGCTTTGTGCTAAGGACTCTGTTAGAATTTGTGAAAAATTCACAACAAGCATGGTACAATTTTCATCCTCCTTTGGTTTACACTCTAAATGCATAAACCTTTAGGAAGAGAACTAATAACAAAGACAGGAAGCAAGAAGTGCTCAGAAACATGCCCGATAATTTCCATAGGCCATGCGAGTAAGGAGACATAACTTTGGGCTGAAGTTTTTCATAGACAGTGAGGAAAAGAATGGTATTTCCAGAGAGAAGTCATCTTTATTAAAGCTATAGGCCACAGAAATGAGAGGCACTTTATATCGGAGTTCTGTTTAAACAAGTATCAGGGGCCTACCTGGTGGCGCAGTGGTTAAGAGCTGCGCTGTAGAGCTGTTAGGAGACTAAGAATTCAATGCCCGGCAAGGGAGATTCCCACATGGCGCGGCAGACCTCTCCTGCCTCGCCCACTGCTCCCTCCAGCAATATATTTCTGTCGATCTGTCTGTTCCGCTCCCCACTCTGTCTCTGGTAAACCCTCTCACCACCCCACACTTGTGGCCTGTACCCTAGCTTGTATGCATAAATAAAATAAATCTTTAAAAAAAAAGTATCAATTGACCTATTACATTGAACAATCTCAGAGATAGTGAAGAATGCATATTTGGAGAATTAGTATGGATGATACTCTGCTTTTAATATTTAGGATTGTAGAAGTGAAGGAAACAATTTATGACGAGACAGTGAAGGCCTTAACTGCTAGCTTAAAGCAAAATGGCTTCATTCTTTGAATCTGGCAATTCACTGAGATGATTTTCTCTTGAGTTATTTTTGTAGAAGCTTTTCTTCAAATTCTGTGAAATGTTTGTCCAAATTATTTCCATTCATAATTTAGTTTGAGCTTGGAAGAATCAGGGCCCAGCATCAGAAATTTTTGACCAATTAGAGTAATCTAAAACTGAGATAGAAACTTCTAGAGGACATGTTAAATATCCTCATAAAACCATCTTGTGAATAGATGAAAATCTGATAGAAATGTCTGACTAACAAGCATCTGATTTGAAAATAAGTCTTTGTAAAAAAGGAGATGGTGGGCCTCCCCGGTGGTGCAGCGGTTAAGTGCTGCGCTGTGGAGCTGTCGGCAACAGCGACGCGAGTTTGACACCCGACCGGGGAGAATCCCACATGGCGTGGCAGACCTCTCCTGCCTCGCCCGCTGCTCCCCTCATCAGTGTATTTCTGATCTGCCTGTTCTGCTCCCCACTCTGTCTCTGGTGAACCCTCTTGCCACCCCACGCCTCTGGCCTGTGCCCCAGCTTGTATGTATAAATAAAAAATAAATTAAAAAAAAAAAAAAAAGGAGATGGTCCTGATATCACTGCCTTAAGAGTATGCCATAGATACAGTCACTCCCAGGTGACCCTACGATGCAAAAATCAACTAAGATGCTGTGGAAAGAATAGAAGGAAAAGGTCTGAGGACCATATTTCTTGCTGTAGTGCCTATCGATCTTCCAGGACAACATCCTTTAAAGTGATTTCACCATCCCCCCCATTTTTGGCATATTACACAGCAGTCACTGAACCTTCCAGGATTTTTAGTAGGTGAGTAAAATTGGTATTTTAGGAAGGTTGATCAGTGAGTAAAACTGGCATTTTAGGAAGCTTTATCACGCTACATTGTGTAGGATGTACTTTGGGGGCACATAATAGAAACTGTAACAAAGTTGTACTGTATGAAGGATGAAAGTGATCAGACTTCACTTAGTGACCACTCAGAGTCTGAATTAGTAGTATTGTCTGAAATAGAGAAAAAAGATATTTACTTTTACAGTTAAATGAAATGGGAAACACTGGGTTATTTGAAAATTTAATCATGGCAGTGAACTACAGACTGGAAATAAGACCAATATATGCCATCAACTTGGGAAAGGCTGATAAAATGTGATTTACACAAGCATAAATATATAAACCTGGTCACATTGCTAAAATTCTCTTCTTATTCCTACCTTGATTATACAAAGAAATAAGTAGAAATTTAATGGGGTTCAAAAATGAAGTTAATGTCAAGACTTGTCAAGCCAGTCACTTCTAAGTTTGTGTGATTGAGTGAAAGGTGGTGTGAATACGCTGTTCCTTTTGTTTCAATTATTTCATGAAAGTGTTTTTGTAATTTCAGGGTCTGGGTATCATACTTAAAACTGGCAGACATCTCTTCAACTTTCTAGACACTTATTCATATAAAAGTAGATTACATCTAGTTCTATAATCATTTCTAAATTGCACTGGTACTATTATTCCCTTTGAAGTTCAAATAAATGATTAACATAAGGCACACTACTCAAAACTCTCTGAGCTTGTCCTACAGAAAATCCTATTTATTACCTACTACCTAGGTTAGTTGAAAAACTGCATTCTGAGCTTGTCCTACAGAAAATCTTATTTATTCCTTATTATGTAGGTTGTGGAAAAACTGCATTCTGATACCAATGCTCACAATTTAACTTTAAAATCAAAACAATAAAATGTATAGATTGTTTATACTGATTATCACAAGGACACTGAGATTGAAATAATGAAATGCTCAGGTTGTAAGTGTTACAGGTACAAGTTGTGAATCTGCGGAATATGGAATTACATCAAATTGTTTGTAACACTGTTCTTGTATCAATTGGGGGAGAAAAACGTAAAATAATGATAATGCCAGACAGTATATTCCTTCTAAAATTGAAACACTCAATAAATTTTTTAAAAGAAGAACTTCAGTGAAAATTTCCCATTAAAAAAAAAAAAACTAGAATTCAGTAAACCAAAAATCATTAAGATAAACATGTAATTGTCAAGTACAACAAAGATGTATTTTCAAGGACATATTTATACGGAAGAGTCTGTGAGTTGGAGGTAGTGATATTATGTGGTTAGTCCCACTCTGGAATTAGATACAAAATCCCAATAGGACTTTTTGACTTCGTATTTCTAGCTTACTTATTCATGATTTTCTGAGTTTATATGTGTGTATGTATATGAGTAAATCTAGGTAAACTTTTAAAGACCAAATATAGAAAATAGAAAGAAAATTATATTTACATTTATTCAAATTTATTCACTTAAAATTTATTTGAGGGCCTCCCTGGTGGCGCAGTGGTTAAGCACTGCGCTGTGGAGCTGATGGCGGAGACACGAGTTCGACGCCCGGCCGGGGAGATTACCACATGGTGCAGCAGACCTCTCCTGCCTCGCCCGCTGTTCCCCTCAGCAGTGTGTTTCTGTCCATCTGCCTGTTCTCTTCCCCATTCTGTGTCTGTCTCTGGTGAACCCTCTCGCCGCCCCACACCTCTGGCCTGCACCCCAGCTTGTATGAATAAATAAATAAATCTTAAAAAAATTAGCATTTGACTAGTTTATTTTGAGCATTTTTTACCCAATTATCTATTGAAAAACATATTTACTAAATACTTACTGAATGTTACTTTTCCTTTCATAGCTACTTCATATCAAAGTCAGGGTATCAATTAGTTTTGTGAAAAATTTCACAACTTTCCCTGATTTACAAGTCCTGTTACCTTTTTCTCAAAAGCTCTACAATATTTACCTTGTAACTTTCTGTACATTCACCACTACTGAGAAGATATGTTGTTTGAGTTGGGATTTTTCCCTGCCTTGCGTTTTATGTTCTTTCAACTATGTTAATGGGACATCATATTTCCAGAATGGTATATACTCACAAATACAGACTCATTGCCAGACTAATACCACCTGAATTTTGGATAAAACAAATTTTTCCAAAAAAGATTCATTTTTAAATACATTTAAAAGAAAAGCATAAATAAATGTACATGTTTTGTTCAAAACTGATACATTTATTTTATTTTTTTAAAAGATTTATTATTTTATGCATACAAGCTGGGGTAC
Source organism: Scalopus aquaticus (assembly GCA_004024925.1). Lineage (NCBI taxonomy): Eukaryota > Metazoa > Chordata > Mammalia > Eulipotyphla > Talpidae > Scalopus > Scalopus aquaticus. The sequence goes on along the minus strand of PVIJ01000693.1, from coordinate 159,351 downwards.
AGGCCAGAGGCGTGGGGTGGAGAGAGGGTTCACCAGAGACAGAGTAGGGAACAGAACAGGCAGATCGACGGAAACACACTGCTGAGGGGAGCAGAGGGTGAGGCAGGAGAGGTCCACCGTGCCAAAACTGATACATTTATGTGGTAGGGCAAATCCTAATGTTTTGAAAAGTGTCTTACTAAGATGATCACATCGTAGGAATAAGAACTGCACTTAATTTTGACCATATCCAATATTTTTGGTGTCCAATGGACTGCATTCTACTACATTGAAATTTGCTGATTCTTTGCTGCCCTGATATCTGTGCCCCCATTTAGAATTCATCATCGATTTTAATTAAGCTCAAATAACACACACAATCTAGCTGACAGTACCAAGATCTGAGTTACAGCTGGGGAAACCAAGAACAGACTAGCAGAACCTAAAGGGAGTGGAATGACACGTGAGGAGCAGTTTAAGACACAGGAAACTCATATTATAGATCAATATTATTGTACTTTCCTTAAATCAAGAAAGTTTTCTGAGATCAAACCTCATATAAAATCTTTTAGCTGCTCTGAAAGATAAAGGCAGTCCTGTCTGCTGATGACAGTAAGTCATTAAGTGTTGTAAAAATAATTACACAAAATGGCTGAATCAATTTCTAGCTCATTGTCTGCAGGGACACAATGAAAATAAAACAACCAGGGATTCTAAAAATTATATATACTTTATCCTTTGAATTATTCGAAGTCCTGTAATCCTATACTATAGATTTCAAGACATAACTCCACCACTAATTGTTGTGATTTTTAAGAGACACAAAAAGCCAAGTAATTGCCTGAAGTTCAAAGAGATATTTGATAACAAACCTAGAATTTTAATTTAGAAAGCCATTTCCATTTACAAAAGAAGTTATCTTTTGAAGTTTGAGTTTTAGAAAGATCATATCCAAAACCAGATTAATGAAATATGAAATGTGATTTTTATCTATGAGTCAGAATATTCCCTTTTAGTCTACACAGCAAAACTATGAACTTTGATCTTTCTTCCATGAACCAATAATTAGTTCTCCTCAACTCTGGCATAGAAAAACCCATCCCACACAGCAAATTACAATCACTGAAGGGAATATAGTATCTTGTTGAGGAACTTTTCTGACAACAGGGGAGCTCTATCCTCTATGCTTTGTTTCTATGCTTCTGTGCTACTGTTGCAGTAAAAGATTTTCACATGATTCGACTTCCCGGTGGCGCGACAGTGAGGTGCTGCTCTGTGGAGCTGTCAGCAGCAGCAACGCACGTTCAATGCCCAGCAGGGGAGATTCCCACATGGCGCCCCCTGCTCCCCTCAGCAGTGTGTTTCTGTTGATCTGCCTGTTCTGCTCCTCACTGTCTCTGGTGAACCCTCTCGCCACCCCAAGCCTCTGGCATGTTCCCCAACTTGTATGCATAAAAATAAATACATCTTTAAAACAAAAAAAGATTTTCACATGATCAATGTCCAGTGAGAGGCATTATAGCATAGCCCACAAGGCATAATATGAGATTATAAATCCACATTCAATATTCAAATATGGCTCTGCCATTTATTACCATGTTGCCATGGACAAGTTACCTAACTTCTCTGTGTCTCAATTTCCTCACATGCAATAAAGCAATAAAACAACAATACACCACATCTCACAGGGGCTAGAAAGATCTGCTAGTGTATATATTTACAATGTTTATAATAGCACTACAATACACACACACACACACACACACACACACACACTTTCTGCACGACTACCCCTGATTATAGAGTTCCAATCTACTTTACCTTATCAGTGAAAATATCTTTGCAAAATAACAATGAGCATTTTGGTAGGTGTTACTTTTATTTTTTCTGTTTTCCACCTCCTTATGTGGAGGTTTTAAAGTATATGGAATATATGAATAGAAATGTCCTAAGCATTTGGCTACAATATCTTTTTTTAAAAAGATTTATTTATTTATGCATGCAAGCTGGGGTACAGGCCAGAGGCGTGGGGTGGCTAGAGGGTTCACCAGAGACAGAGTGGGGAGCAGAACAGGCAGATCGACGGAAATACACTGCTGAGGGGAGCAGCGGGCGAGGCAGGAGAGGTCTGCCGCACCATGTGGGAATCTCCCCGGCCGGTCATCAAACTTGCGTCACCGCTGCTGACAGCTCCACAGGGCAGAGCTTAACTGCTGCGCCACCAGGGAGGCCCTGGCTACAATGTCTTGATCTATGATTTATCTAAATCTAAATATCTATTCTAGATATTATCCCCCTTTTTCAAATGTGAATATTCATTTCCTTAAAATCTTAGTGATTCAGTTAAATGCACATAGTTCTTTACTTTAAAAGTGAAAAATTTTCCCACTAATTTAGGTTGTTTTTATTCATGGACATGTATCCTTAAGGAACTTTTTCAAGCATACATTAAGGCTCCTCACCTTGAGTAGGTAATGCCACCTGGCTGATACTTTCTTATGTCAGGATAACAGAAGTCAAGGTGAGGGAATTCACTTCTTTAAAAAATATTTTATTTTCTTTAAACATGCAAAAAAAATTGAAGTTAGACTACTAACTCATGCCATGAACAAAAGCCAATTCAAAATGGATAAAAGACTTGGATATAAGACCCGACCATAAAATATGTAGAAGAAAATATAGGCAAAACACTACATGACATACATATCAGTAACATCTTTAAAGACACATCCCCCAAAGCAAAGAAAGTGAAGGAAAAGATAAACAGCTGGGACTACACAAACCAAAAGGCTTCTGCACAGCAAAAGAGACATTAACCAAGACAAAGAGACACACTACTGACTGGGAGAAAATTTTTGCACTCTATACAACTGATAAGGGACAGGTCACAAAGAGCTACAAAGAACTCACACAACTCAACAAAAACAAAGCAAAGAGTCCATTAAAAAAATGGGCAGAACTTAAAAGACACTTCTCCAAAGAAATGCAAATGGCCAACAGACAAATGAAAAATGTTCAACATCCCTCATAATCAGGGAAATGCAAATCAAAACCACAATGAGATACCACCTTACACCAGCAAGAATGGCAAATATTTTAAAAAAACAAGAAACAACAAATGTTGGCAAGGTTGTGGAGAAAAAGGAACTCTTCTACACTGCTGGTGGGAATGCAAACTGGTCCAACCACTATGGAAAGCTGTATGGCCGTTCCTCAAACTGCTAAAAATGGAGCTTCTATATGACCCAACAATACCACTTATGGGAATCTACCCAAAGCACACAACATTAATACAAAAGATACCTGCACACCTATGTTTCCTACAGCACTGTTTACAAAAGCTAGGATATGGAAGCAACCCAGATGCTCCAAAACAGGTAACTGGATCAAAAAGATGTGGTACATACACAGAACGCAATACTATTCAGCAATCAAAAAATATAAACTCATGCAATTCACAGGAACATGGATGGAGTTAGAATGGATCATGCTCAGTGAAATAAGCCAGAAGGAAAAAGAAAAATATCAAATGGTGTAACTTATAGGAGGAATATAGGGAAACCATGTAAGAGATCAGGAGGAGGAAATAACAAGCAAGCAAACAAAAACTAACAGGTAACCATAAATGACAGACATTCAGTGGGGGGAGGGGGAAGATTCAAACCAGGGAGAAAAGAGCACAAGGGACTATGGCGACGGTTCACAGGTGAATTGGTGGTGGGTAACCTACAGGGAATATACAAAATTTGTAAAAGATATAAATAAAAAAATATAATTAATAAATAAAAAATTAAAATTCTAGATGTACATTTTAGTGTGAAATTTTTGAATACATTGGTATTTATCAATGTACTATGTAAACAAAGATGAGAACACATGTTCCCAGTTTCATATCAAGATACTTGGAACCACACATATTTCAGAAAACAAGATTTCAAGATTTTAGAAAGGGAATACAGTGCAAAAACATAATTAGCATAACATCCTCAGAATTATCAAGGGAAGTACCTCATTAACAAACCTATGACTGGGTCTCCCTGGTGGCACAGCAGTTAAGCGCTGTGCTGAGGAGCTGTCAGCAGCGGCGATGTGAGTTCGACGCCCAGCCGGGGAGAATCCCACATGGTGCGGCAGACCTCTCCTGCCTCGCCCACTGCTCCCCTCAGCAGTGCATTTCTGATCTACCTGTTCTGCTCCCCACTCTGTCTCTGGTGAAGCCTCTTGCCACCCCACACCTCTGGCCTGTACCCCAGCTTGTATGTGTAAATAAATAAATCGTTAAAAAAAAAAAACAAAAAAGGGCCTCCCCGGTGGCGCAGCGGTTAAGCGCAGCACTGTGGAGCTGTTGGCAGCAGCAATGTGAGTTCGATGCCCGGCCAGGGAGAATCCCACATGGTGCAGCAGACCTCTCCTGCCTCGCCCGCTGCTCCCCTCAGCAGTGCATTTCCGTTGATCTGCCTGTTCTGCTCCCCACTCTGTCTCTGGTGAACCCTCTCGCTGCCCCACGCCTCTAGCCTGTACCCCAATTTGTATACATAAATAAATAAAAAAAAATCTTAAAAAAAAAGAATTCACAGTCACATGAACTTATCAAACATTAACAGGGGAGAAATGTCTTTTTTCAAGAGCTTTTTGGATTTTAAATTGTCGACGGACTGTCGGACTTGTTTTGATTCACCACCATAACTGAACTGATTTTCCATTAGATTGTGTATTCTCTGAATAGATAATCAACTTTTCATTTCACCTCCTATCTTTGTACTTTGCCTAGGATTCACAGCTATGTACTTTAAGATCCTCAGCTTCCTTAAAGGTACGAAGCTAATTGTCCTGACCTCTTGAACTGCCATCCTCAAAACCAGCTAATGAAGGAGAACAGGAAACCATTCAACAGTGTGTGAGCACTTTCTTATAAAACAGAGAAGTGACAGTAGCAGCCTCACTGTTGGAATTATTCTTCTAGTCCTTAAACCAAAAAGTCCACATAGATATAAAACATGGCCTAAATCAGTACCTTTAAAATTGCACATATTCAGGGCCTCCCTGGTTGTGCAGTGGTTAAGCGCTGGGCTGTGGAGCTGTCGGCAGCGGCTACTCTAGTTGACTCCCGGCCTGGGAGAATCCCACATGGTGCAGCAGACCTCTCCTGCTGCGGCCGCTGCTCCCCTCAGCAGTGTATTTCCGTCGATCTGCCTGTTCTGCTCCCCATTCTGTCTCTGGTGAACCCTCTCGCCACCCCACGCCTCTGACCTGTACCCCAGCTTGTATGCCTAAATAAATAAATCTTTAAAAAAATAAAATAAAATTGCACATATTCAACTTGAAGTACTTAAAAAAACCCTCACCATATGGTATGGCAACATATGTTCATAGGTATATTTTCCTAAGGAGAATGTTCTTCGAATAAATCATTGTTTGGTGCACCCCAAAATAAATTAAAAAAAAGATTATTGTGAATTTGTATGTAAATATAGAATCTAATATAGAATCTAATTCCAAAAATGTTAAAAATTTGCCCTCTTGATTATGTTCATTAAGCTGGAAAGATAGGAGACTGCTCGCCTCATCCATCAATTCCCTAAGGAGTCCTTGTGTTTCTTTCTCCATCTTGGAAATGATCTATAGCCACGCAGTGAGGAAAGGGCCCGTGAACAAAAGGACAAGTTGTGCTTACAGCTTCATCAGCTCCCATCACTGTGCCTGACTTGCCCAGTAGCTGACATACCCATTTGGCAAAGTCACTTCCTCCCACACTCTATCTGAAGATATGCCAGGTTTCTCACAGGGCCTGGTTTTATGCCAATCTACTGTCCTTTACACTGAGGAGAAAGACAGTTAGTCTTGCTATGTTAACAATCCTGTAATAGACAGATTTCACATGTGAATAGCAGACTAAAAATTTATTTTTATAAATAAGGTTATTTCTCGGCAGTTTTCTCTCGAGTACCTCATGGAGTTCCTATTCAAATACAATCTAGGTAAACATTAGTGTTTCATCTCCTGCCAATTGGAATTCAGATGATCAGTAATGGGCACCGAAGGAACAAATGCTCAGTGTGCGTATAGCACACACTGAGAGGATCCAAGCACAGAATGACTTTTAAGCCCAGGTAGACTCTACACTCTGATCAGTACCATGGGGGGTGCTAAATGTGATGAGAACAGCCTGGAGGAAGTTTTCAACAGTGCAATTATGATTCTCAGGAGAAATTGCTGGATACACACACCCCTAAAGTAAAGTTGAACAATTATACAGAATGCTGGCTGGAAAGCATCAAGAAATCACAAGACATATTGATTCGTATGAGGTCAGAATTAGAAACATTTTATCAATCAACAAAAATTTAAACCACCTCTCAAACTCAAATACTTTGCAAGGTTCAGGGATCCGGTCTACTCCCATGTTTTATAGCAAAACAAGTCCAACCCAGAGCAGCTCAATAAATAATAATAATAAATGTTCCCTTGGGGATGATATTACAAGAATAATTTACATATTTTCTTGAGCACATAAATCCTATATTATACAGCAAATTTTCCAGAATCCTAGGCCAGTACTAAAAGGAATGTTACCACAAAGAGTTCATTCAAACAAAAAAATCTTGGGCCTCCCTGGTGACACAAGGTCTTAGCACTATGAAGCTATCAGCAGCCACTGCAGCAAGAGTTCGATCCCCAACCAGGGAGCTTCCCACGTGGCACAGCAGACTTCTGTGTCTCCCACTACTCCCCTCAGCAGTGGATTTCAGTCAATCAGCCTATTCTTCTCCTTACTCTATCTCTGGTGAATCCTCTCAACGCCCCCCACCCACCCATCCACACACACACAGACCTCTGGCCTACACCCCAGCTTTTGTACACATAAATACAATAAATCTTCTTAAATTTTTTTTAAAAAACAGGGCCTCCCCGGTGGCGCAGCGGTTAAGCGCTGCGCTGTGGAGCTGTCGGCAGCGGTGACGCGAGTTCGACGCCCGGCCGGGGAGAATCCCACTTGGCGAGGCAGACCTCTCCTGCCTTGCCTGCTGCTCCGCTCAGCAGTGTATTTCTGATCTGCCTGTTCTGCTACCTGCTCTGTCTCTGGTGAGCCCTCTCGCCACCCCACACCTCTGGCCTGTACCCCAGCTTGTATGTATAAAAAAAAATAATAATTTTTTTTTTAAAAAAACAACAATAGATTCTTTGAGAATTGTTTTTTTCCAAAACACATTCTTTGAACTTTAAGTGTTTATTTAAACAAACTGTAAATAATTCTTTCTGGCCAAAATTTGCTTTAGGAGGTTTGTTTAAGAAAGGATACTTGGAAATAACTGTATTTAAGTAATGTCATTTATTGTTCTACCTTTTGATTAACTATGGTCATTAAGTAAAGAGAAAATGTATACATTCAATAACACCTCATTCTGACAATAAGTATGATTTCTCGCTGTGTTTTGTAGAGTACTAAAAAGAATCTTTACTTGAGTTGTTAGCTCCTGGTAGGTTATTTTAGAAAATGCTTATAATACATCAAGGACTAAAACACAAGAAGTTGGCAAAGGTACCTCCAGGACTGTGAAAGTTTCAGCAACACCCACAATAGTAAACCAAATGATAGGCTCAAACCCTGGAATCATATATTCCTATAAACACTCCTTTTGCAATACACCCTGGGGCTACTAGGACGCAAAAGACAGGGAAAGAGATTGGACACATTTCCACTTTTTGTTGCACTTCAATAAATATGGATGGGTAATAAATATGTACTTGACTGTACCGGAAATTTCAATCCATACAACAACAATACTGAAATGAAATTCAGTTCATGTCACACAGTGTTAAATCCTTTTCCAAAAGTTAACTCTCAAAACACATTTTTAGAACAAAATTAAGATGGTATGGATTCCATGAAACTGTGCAACAGAAGCTCATTTTTTTTGTAAGTGATTTTAAGAAAGGAAACATTCTACTTACTAGCTATCCAAGGGATTTCTCCTTAGCAAGTATTATTAATTAAATCCATGCAGTGCTGATAGATGATTAATTACAAAGGACTGGGAAAGATATTGAATCAAACACTCCTACTGCTTGAGTTTTACAGACCTTGTTCTGATTTGTGATTTCCAATATTTACAAACCATTTCCCACGTGGTTATACCACGTTACAACACATACAACAAAGTATAAATGTTCTAGGTATTCAAGATTGCCAGTTTGGTACATGGGTCTAACACACTGTTGTACTTTCAAAACGATTGGGAAAGGATTCTGCCTAAGCTTCAACTCATTCACCTGGAGTGAACAGGATGTGGATGAAAACAGTAGATGAAAAGGATGCGGTGTGAAAACGCCTTGCAGCATCGCCCTGAACTCCCCCACCAAAAAAGAAATGAGAAATATTAACCATGACATTCTTTTGAATTGAAAAAAAATACATGTTTTAAGTTAAACTTAATCACAGTGAGAATTATTCACATAAAAGGCAGCTCTCCGATAGCTCTAAAGTCACTACTTCTAATGCCTTAGACTAGAAATATCACAGTAGAGCATGTAGATGTGAAGGAAGCTTTGCAGGTCTGTGTGTGTGTGTGTGTCAGAGAAGGCTGTTCTCCTGGGGAAATGGTGCAGGAATGGGGAGAACCCCGAGGCTGCTGAGCAGGGGAAATCGTGGTTAGACTGGATGGCAGGGTCTGAGTTGGAGAGAATTCACAATCAGCCCTCCACAGAATATTTTCTTCAGCACCTGCAGGGGTTTTTCTGCAAATATAAGCATTGTTCACTTCAAATATTTCCCCCTAAATACTCCAGCAAACAGTCTGAGAAGCACGTACACAGTGAAATTGGTACTTTTTTAAAATCAATTATCTTTCAAGAAACTATAAATCCAGAATAGCAAAATAAAAACCCGTAATTACCCAAACTATTAAAGAATCATGTATATCCTTTCACTTTGTTGACTCACTGGTTAATTCCCACACTCAAATCCTGGCAGTATGAGCACTCGAAGAACCTGGAATCAGTCAGGGGATAACAGGACGCTGCGGGAACTCACTCGGTGTGTCCATCCTATCTGAGGCAGTGCTATTTGCTCTCAGACTGCTGGAAGGGTCTAGATGTTCGAGTTAATCTTTCCATTGCGCAATCTGCTAAATCCATTAAAGCATCAACTCCCATTTTAAGGAGCTACTGGCTTAATTGAGATGACAATGGATTGGAAAGTATGCTGAAAGGCTGATTTGAAATTAAATATGAAGAGACATACAGATGTATGGATGAATTCCCACTGGAGAACTTCTCTCCAGTCTGGAAGTGCCTACTGTCCATGTTAAAGAATATTCTGTGATTCAGGCATGATAACTATTTTAAACCAATGACAGCTAAGCCCCAAGTGAAATTTAAACCTCACCATTTCAACATTGCCAGCACCTTTGTGTGTGCACAGAAGAACAAGGCTTGAAAGAATTCTAAGGAAGCCTAGGACATTCCCCAGTGTCCAGTGGGACTTCATCTAAGTCATCACACCCTGTAAGGCATTTATATTCCATGATGTATGTGTTACCTTCTTCTTTTGCATAATTTAAAAAAATAGCTGTGCACCTTCCTCAGTCCTCAAATACAAAGAAATCAGTACATTGGAGGTTGTGGTTGTTATGAATGCTGTTACAGAAACATAATTTAGCAATTATGGCATTGCCTTTTAAAGGCATCTTTTAGATTATACATGTGTAAATTCATCATATTCATCATAAGAAACTAATGAGTTTGAGTGCATGCATTTGAATAATGGTTAACAGGTAAGTGAGTGTCACTCAGCTCTGCCTCACGTAGCTGTTTAACATTCAGAAACCCTCCATATCTTCTAAGCCTTGATTCCCAACCACTAAATGATATCCAACTCAGTTGTGTTAAAGTGTTCTTTAAAAATTTTTTTCACATGTATTTTTATTGTTATTTATCTCTTTTACATTTTGTATTCCCCAGCACCAATTCACCCGTGATCCATCTCCGTGGTCCCTTGTGTTCTTTTCTACTCCATTTTGTGCCGTTATCCTCCCCCTCCCCCCAGCACCCCCAGTGTCTCTCACATATACACAATGGAATACTATTCAGCATTCACATGAATGCTGACAACATTCTAGATAGATAAACACATGCAATTTGCAGTGACATGGATGGAATTAGAGGGGATCATACTCAGAGAAACAAGCCAGAAAGAAAAAGTATCGAATGGTTTCACTTATGACAGGACTATAGGGAAACCAAATAAAAAATATTTTTAAAACTCATAAACCCTCATATACAATGTGAATATGTACGCATCTCTCATATGTAAACATTGCACTTAGCAAACATACAGAAATAGGACAAGTATTACAAACACATATCTTTGTTACGGATTTGAAGTATTCAATACTAATTCACAGTAGAGATTTTTATCCATGAAAAGGTAACTCAAATATAATGATGTTTCCCAGTTTAGGGAACAGATTTTTAATATTAATTTTAATATTCTTAAAATTAAATTTAATGTTATTTTCATATTAATATTTTAAATAATGAGGTAAAGTACATATACAGTATCATGCATTACACAGATAATGCCCATTAAATGTCCATGTACTTCCAATATGATAGCTATTATCTCAATAATAAATGCACATGTAAGCATTATTGAATTCAGAATATTTTTTAAAATTTACATTAACTTTCATTGTGAGACATGTTTTCCCCAAAATTAATTCCAAATAGAAATCATTGTATTTACGAAGGGAGGGAATTATTTACCTATGTTCTTACTAGATAGTTAATGTCTAGTAAGTTGAAATTAGCATGTATTTCAGCAAACCAAAGTGGAACAATCACTCTAAATAGGTATGGGTGCTATTCAGCAACATCCTTATCACATAGGACATGTTTTCTCTTTGAGTCTTTACATCTTTCCTAGAGCCGTGTGTGTGTGTGTGTGTGTGTGTGTGTGTGTAAGCATATATATGTATGCATATATATTACATATATATGTAAGCATCATTATTTGTTAAAGTGAATTGATACAATAAACTCAATTCCTAACAAAAGGCAAACTTATCTGCCACCACCTTAAGAAGTCTTTGCAATTCACTTGCAAATATTAATTCACTGTTCACTCTTGCCAGATGGAAGACAGAAACCATACTGCCTTCATTCACCAACATGACATTAGCATTAACAATGACAATTTGTTATTGATAAATAAAGGAACTTAAAGATCTCCTTTTATTGGTTGACACACAACAAACAGCATTAAACTACATTCTCTGGAATTAAATATCAGTAAACTTTAATCAGTTTCCCAAGGGGAGAAAAAAAAAAACTGGTTCCAAGCATTAGGCTTTTCTTTAGGAGTTCAATGTGTGGTATCCTAGCCTTAGTCTTGATTAGCTAAGCATTTTGAAACTCAAATGCCTTTATAAGTAAAAACTGAGTTTGATTTCTAAATGTGAAGCTACAGTTAGAATTCTTTCTAAATGAAAAATGCTGTCATTTTATATGTTACCGATGAACAGAAGATGTAGTCATAGCAGCAGTTTATGTTAGAAACAAAAGAAAATATGTTACTACCGCTAGAAAAAAAATAAAGCATCTTTACGAAATCCATCTAAACACACTTAAAAATAAAGAGGTCAGTGGGTAATAATAACCAACATGCTTTCTCTAAAACAAGTGTGTTAGAGTTAGGGAGGAAAATGGGAACTGAAAAAAAAAAGTAGAAGAAAATATGTCTTTGCAATATTAGAAAGACATAAAAGGAATTTAAATTAATGAGGATTGACGAGGACACTTGGAGACTATTTGTTTTTCTGATTCTTATTCTGGAAAAATACAGTTGTCACATGGTGAGGGCATGGAGTGAGCAGGCACAGAGGAACATCTGTTCAATGTAAGCATCGGAAGGTTTTCCCTCCTCATGAATCAAAACTAACCTGCTCTGCTTGTATCACAATTTCCCACTTTGTGGTCAAACCTTCTCTGTCCAACATCCCGAAGAGGAAGTTTTTCTAGTCTCATCTCCTCACCTAAACATGTGCTGAGCTAATTCCTAGCACTTTGTTTCTCTTTTCCTCTAGTGATCTTGGTTCACAATAATTATATTTTAGGGTCTGAAAGTATTCTACCAAGATACAAATACAGTCAGATTGATTAAACTCCAGAGCATTATCTAATATCTAGATAGAATTCTCTTAGCATAATCACCCCAAGACGCAAGATGAATCAATTTTGTCCTAAAAAGCACTACTTCATTGAGTACTATTACTGAGAAACATTCCAGTTGTCTGTTGGGGGGCATATAGGTTGGTTCTTTGTCTTGACTATTGTGAATAGTGTTGCTATGAACACATAATTTCAGAAACCTTGTATTAATGTTGTCATAGTCATAAGAGTGGCATTGCTGCATCATATGGTATTTCCATTTTTAGCTCCTTCAGGAATCTCTATTCTGTTTTCCATGGAAACTGAACCAATTTACACTCTCACCAACAATGGATGAGTGTTCCTTTTTTCCATACTCTCACCAATACTGTTGTTTCCAGTCTTTCTGACATAAACCATTCTCAAAGGGATAAGGGGATATCTCATAGTGGTTTTGATTTTCCGTTTTTATAAATGAGAGACAGCTATTGGTTATTTGTGGAATATAAATAACCCAAAAAGTTAAATTAAAACAGGAAAAACACAGCAAATATGTGAGTACACCTTCTTAATCCTCATCTGTCCTTGGGCACTTAGGTTGTTTCTGTAACCTAGCTAACATATATATCCCTTTGAATTAGTGTTTTTGTGTCCTCGGGGTAGACAGTTAGAAGTAGGACTGCTACATCTTATCGTAGATCAATTTTAATATAAGAAATACATTCACAGGGCCTCCCTGGTGGCACGGCGGTTAAGCGCTGCGCTGTAGAGCTGTCAGCAGCAGCGACGCGAGTTTGACGCCCGGCCAGAGAGAATCCCACATGGCGCAGCAGACCTCTCCTGCCTCACCCGCTGCTCCCCTCAGCAGTGTATTTCTGATCTGCCTGTTCTGCTACCTGCTCCGTCTCTGGTGAACCCTCTCACCGCCCCACGCCTCAGGCCTGCACCCCAGCTTGTATGTATAAATAAAAAAAAAGAAATACATTCACAAACAAAATGGTTTTCATTTGGTTCTTCATGTCTTCAAAAGCACTAAAAAAAAAAAAAAAACAAAAACGGATTTTCTAATAGTAACCCTTCTTAGGCCTCATAATGTCAAAGTCTAGGTGTACTTGTGGTATCTTCTACAGACAAATCACAGAGACACATTTGTGAGCTGCCAAAATGTTGTTTTCATGAACGCTATAGCAACTTGAAAATACAGAAACCTGAAACTCCAAAAATGTTTAAATAATCCTTAAACCACTAACTATAACACAAAGTTGTCTTCTATTAACTGATTGTGCTTCCTGACTTAACACTATGTTTTCCCATTTTCAACTAATCTGATCATCTAATCGATTTCAGTTGTGCAAGATGTTTTGTAGATATCTCAGATTCTTATAGATCTCAGTCAAGGCAAATTTTTACTTTGCTACTTTAACTATCAATACTGCTGGACACTAAACATGACCTGTGATTCTGAAAATAACTATTTCAAACCTAGATTAGGGAGACAAAATCCTGTTCACTACTGCATAGACATTCATGTTAACAATCTACACCATCTGGGCCTCCCTGGTGGTGCAGCGGTTGAGCGCTGCGCTGTGGAGCTGTTGGCAGCGCACGATGTGAGTTCAACGCCCGGCCAGGGAGAATCCCACATGGTGTGGCAGACCTCTCCTCCCTCGCCCGCTGCTCCCCTCAGCAGTGTATTTCTGATCTGCCTGTTCTGCTCCCCACTCTGTCTCTGGTGAACCCTCTCGCCACCCCATGCCTCTGGCCTATACCCCAGCTTGTATGTATAAATAAATAAATCTTTAAAAACAAAAACAAAAAAAAAACAATCTACACCATCAAAACTTCCAAGTGATTTGCAAAATTTGATAACAATTTTAAAATTCATACTGCACTATATTTCAGAGTCTGAGTTTCTAAATGTTATTATGGGTTAGAAACGCAAAATATTTTGAATATAAATTTTCCCATCTGAAAATACACTAAAAGTGACAATTCTGGGCCTCCCCGGTGGCGCAGCGGCTAAGCGCTGCGCCGTGGAGCTGTCGGCAGCGGCAACGGGAGTTCGACGCCCGGCCAGGGAGAATCCCACATGGTACGGCAGACCTCTCCTGCCTCACCCGCTGCTCCCCTCAGCAGTGTACTTCTGATCTGCCTGTTCTGCTCCCCACTCTGTCTCTGGTGAACCCTCTCACCGCCCCACGCCTCTGGCCTGTACCCCAGCTTGTATGTATAAATAAAGTAAAAATCTTTAAAAAAAAAAAAAAAAGAAGAGACAATTCTATTTATTTTCATGTTAAAATACTGAAGTGAACATGGATGCTAGCATATGGAGATGGATGGGGATTGATGTCTACGTCTCTAAATTAAATATATGTAAGCTTTTATGTCTCCATGAACACACAGAGACACACAGTATATCTATAATATGTCATCTGTGGCACCATTAACTCTGAATGTTTCTATTCTACTTACATAGATATAATTTTCATTGAACTCAATTAAAACTTCTATTACCTACAGAACTAACTGATTACTTCTTAGCATATTTTTCTTCTAATTTTTGAATTTCTTATCTTTCTTCACTGTTCTTGATCTTCATTATCAACATCAACTTCATTTCCATCAAATAACTTTATGCTTCTCATATATCATTAGTATGTCTTCCATCAAGGGCAGTGATTTTCATATGATCCAGATATTTTGTATTTAAAATTTATAGTACTTGGGGGCCTCCCCAGTGGCGCAGCGGTTAAGTGCTGCGCTGTGGGGCTGTCGGCAGCGGTGAAGCGAGTTCGACGCCCAGCTGGGGAGAATTCCACATGGCGCGGCAGACCTCTCCTGCCTTGCCCGCTGCTCCCCTCAGCAGTGTATTTCTGATCTGCCTGTTCTGCTTCCCGCTCCGTCTCTGGTGAGCCCTCTCGCTGCCCCACGCCTCTGGCCTATACCCCAGCTTGTATGTATAAATAAAAAAAAAATAAATCTTTAAAATTCATAGTACTTGGGCCTCCCTGGTGGCGCAGCGGTTAAGCACTGCGCTGTGGAGTTGTCAGCAAAAGGGACACAAGTTTGACGCCCAGCTGGGGAGATTCCCACATGGCGCGGCAGACCTCTCTTGCCTCACCTGCTGCTCCCCTCAGCAGTGTATTTCTGTTGATCTCCCTGTTCTACTCCCCATTCTGTCTCTGGTGAACCCGCTCACCGCCTCACGCCTCTGGCCTGTACCCCAGCTTGTATGCATAAATAAATAAATCTTAAAAAAAATAAATAAAATTGGTAGTACTTAAATAACATGCAAGTATGTTAAAGAAATCCTCATGTATATTTTTTCATTCACTATTGTCCAACATTATCAATCAGTGTGTAGTTTCAGTGCAATCAGTATTTACCACCCTGGTCTTATGCTACATGGATCCTTTTAAAGCAATGCCAAGATAAAATTTTGAAGATATTCACTATTGGAGACAGGTCTTCACCACAGAATAAAGAATTAATGGTCAAATTAAATGTGGCACTTGCTGTGCTCCTGCCCAGTTACTTTAAGGAGAGAGCAGTGAACTGGTATTGAAGTGATCTTTACCTGTATATATAGAATAGTCACAATGATTTCTTTCCATATCGCATGATTGTATCTAGCATTAAAGAATCACAGCATGAGAAAAACAAACATCGGTCAAGGAGAAAATTACAATGGAAAAGTACACACACAATCGCTTGCTCTCTTAGCTTTTCTCTTCAGCATTAAGAATACATATGCCAACAATATAAAAAAAATATTTTTCTTAGTCATGTAGAATTGTAAATGTAACTAACTTCTTCCAGACATTCTGATGTACTATATGAATATCTGGCATCTGGCACCCTGGATGGCCTCCTGTTTGCTAATACCACCAACAGCAAGACCATGTATACGCTCCAGGAAAAGTAGCACAGCTGGAATTTAGATATAAATGCCATACCTGGTAAACTTATGGTTCAAAATGAGGCAAATGAAGATTTTGGATATCATAGTGGAGGTTTCCTGATTGATCAATTTCTATAATAGCTCACGGGAGTCACAGGGAATGGGATATTAACTTATGTCTGTATTTCAATCTACTCCAACCCTTACACTAGCTGTTAAGTCTACATACTTCTACAGATAAGAGCTCTTGATAAACTATTAGTCAAGTTTTAGTATCTAAGCACTTGTATTATGCTGTTGTCATAAAAGACAGTAAAACTTGAGAAGGACAGTAACTTTTTTCTAGTTTCAGATGAGATGAATTTCAGTGGCACAAGTGACAAATTCTACACTAAATGGTGGATGAATAAGATGCCAAGTGAAGTCTGGAAATTACATGACAATCACAGCTAAAGAATCTGATGTGGCACAAGGCTAAATGGCTATAAAATGACACATTTGGAGCTATTTTTAAAATAATTTACATGTAAAATTAAACTGTACACCAGTGGTTTTGAGCTAACAAGCCTCAACCTACATGTAAAAAAACGAAACACCATAGGGTGAATATAGAGACCATTTTTGTTTAATCCATATAAGGCACTTGCACCTTGACGATATAAAGAACTATTACAAGTCAAATTAAAAATGGACAAAGAATATGAATACACCTATCTCCAAAGAAAGTAAACAAATAGTAAATAAGCACACAAAAAGGCATTAGGAATAGCTATAACGCAAATGAAAATCGAAACAGGAATCTGCTATCACTACAAAGTTATGTGAAAGACTATAATCTAGAAGCTAAATTTAATAATAAAAATAAATAAAACTATACAGGAGGCTGTGAAGAAATTGGAAAATGGGGCCTCCATGGTGGTGCAACCGGTAAAGTCTCAGCACTATGAAGCTATCCTCAGCCACTGTAGCATGAGTTCGATCCCTAGCCGGGGAGCTTCCAACATGGTGCAGCAGACCTCTGCTGCCTCGCCCGCTGCTCCCCTCAGCAGTTTATCTCAGTCACTTTACCGTTCTGCTCCCCACTCTGTCTCTGGTGAATCCTCTCATGACCCCACATCTCTGGCCTACACCCCAGTTCTTGTATGCATAAATAAATCTTAAAAAAATGGAAAATGTATATATAGCTGGTGAGAATGTAAAATGCTGCAGTAGCTTTGGAAAACTAACCAAGATTACCTTGAAATCAAGGACATTACACTGAGAACAGACATTTGGACAGTTGTGATGGAATCCTGAAGACTGAGGAAAAGAAGATCTTATTAAACTAAATTCTATCCTGTGAAAATATTTTACAAGAATGACCATAAAATAAATAGTCCTTAGATTTGGGCATTCTAGACGCTGATCCTGGGACCCCTAATTTGTAAGGGAGCCCTCTGGCTCTGCCTCAGGTAGAGACTTTGTGTGAACAGATCTCAGACATGGGGTGTCCATACATAAGAATCCTCATGAAAAAAGCTGGGGGTGGGAAGATAACATGGGGTATGCTACAAACCAGAGTCCTCAATTTCATCTTGCTGTGATCCCCATAAATGGTATGGGTGGAGTAAACTCATGCCTTTTTAGCTAAATAAAGTACTTTTTGGACAAGGAAGAAGTGATTTTTTTCACTAGCAGATCTTTGCCAAAGAAATCCTAAGTCTATGCTTTTCTCAGAAGCAAAGCAGACTTATAAACAATGTATGTTAGGTAGAAAGAAGTAAAAAAATGACAAAGAGTAAGTAAGTAACTTTATGAAATAAGAATATATTGCAGGGTAAAAATATAAATATACAAATTTTGCATACAGTAAAAGTGATGAATGGGGCTGAATCCTTGTATTTTCTAGGAAAAGGATAAAAATCATTATTTCACTTTAGAATTTGGTAAACAACTGCACTGTGATATCTACAGCAATCTAATACATACATGCATTAGAAAGTAAAGAAAAAGGGAAACAATGAAAAGAGTACAAATAACCTCAAAGAAAGTAAGGGGAAAATGCTGAGTGAGTAAAGAATACAGAAGCCAAGAAAAAATAATCATAATAAATGAAAAAACAAAATTAACAGTCAACTATAAATAAGAGACATTCTCTGCAGGGGAGGTGAGGGAGAGGGTCAAAACAGGGACTGGAATAACACAAGGGACTGTGGTGATGGTTCACGGGGGACTTGGTGGTGGGAATTTTGGGAGGTCAATACCCCTGAAAGGAGAAAGCATACAAGCATGCACTGTACCAAAATGAATAATAATGTAATATATGTGTGTGTGTGTATAAATAAAAAAATATGATAATAAATAAAAGTCCAAATCTATTAGTAATTGTATTACATGTACATGGGCCAAATGCTCCAGTAAAAATCAAATACCATCCATGGAATTGTTAAAAATCCAATTTCACTCTTGAGAAGAAATGCAGACAGACATAGAACAACTTGAAAGCAGAAGAATGGGAAAAGGTAAACTAAGCAAATTCTAACCAAAAGAAACCTAACGCAGCTGTATTAGTAGAAAAAAAAATAGATAAAAGTACGGTCCAGTCCCGCCCCTGCACACTGCCACGCTTACTAAAGCTGCCTCATACTTTTCTTATGCTTCTCATTCTAGCTCTTTGTGCTGCTCATTTTAGTTTTAAACTGCTTTCCCTAAACAGTCCTAAAAGCTAAAGCAGCACATACTTTCTTTTGATTCCTGAGCAGAAAAAAATGCCAATAATGTTTCTTCTTTTTTGTTTTGATTTAAGGTGGGAGGGACAGTAAAAGACTTTAATTAGCTGCATAATTGCCTCTGAATTTAATCTGCTAGAGAATCACACAATCTCACCAAACAATTTCACTGCAGGTAACCAGTTGCTCTAAAGAATTGAGAGGGAATCCAAGTATCTAGACACCAGTGACATTCTGATCTGAAAAATTTCCAAATGTGAAAGGTATTAGTAAACATTTCCATGGCCAATAGAATAAAAATCTGCTACTCCAACTAAAGCTCCAGACAGGGAGATTCAGAGGAATTACCACTCAGAAGGACTTTAGCTTTCCTTTCCATGCCTAACTCTGCATAAGATTTGTGATTTATTGTTACATCTGCAGGAAAAATATCTAAAATAAGCTTAGATAATTAAAAGTATAAAATTCAATCTCCCAAAGACAAATAGGTTGTCTCAAGCTTCCCCCCAAGGCACACAGTATTGAGCCATTTGTGATAGGAAGTTGTGCCCGACAGTGATGCCTTAGCCTAAACTAATCACTGCAAGGCAGCTGGCAATTTGACAGGGAGAGACAAGCCAACAGTCTTTCCTCAAACATCAAGCAGGCACTGTTTCCAGTGCCAAGCTGGATTTGACATTTAATTAAAAAAAGTATCTAAACATAGCTACACACACACACACACACACACACACACACACACACACACACACACACCCCTAGACTACTGCAACAAAATCAATTTTGTCTTATTTAAAGCTGAAAAACATCGATGCCCCAAAGGCAGAATTTTTATAAGAAAAGTATCACTGGTCTACAACAGGGAATACTGACAGTATTAAAAATAATGTATTTTGACTAGTCTAAGGTATTGCCTCTGACGTCCAGGTAATAACAGTGTTTATTAAAGAAGTTGGACAGTTATAAATTAAAAACTTCAATTGCTCTAATTAGCTATTTGGACAAAGGTATCAGGTTGACATATAAAATATATTTATACACACATACATACATGTCCATATACATATATATACACACACATATATGGACACTCAGGAAAAAGCATTACAAACAGAAATGGCACTTTAAGTGAATTTTACAAGTGAACACACACACACATACACTCTTATCTTAGAGATAATATAATTAGTGATAAGCAAAATCAATACAGTTTCATCAAATCGACAACTAAATAAGTAGTTGATATATTTAAATGTGGCAGGATAATTTTTTAAAAAATGTTTGATAAACTTTTTTAGATCAATTGGTGGTTTGGGATGGCATGACAATGGTATGATGAAGGGCAGATTTAGACTTTTGTTGGTGAACTTAATGTAGCAAATATACTCATTGATTTTCAATGAACACCTGAAACTTATATAATGTTGTAATGCAATGTTATTTCAATTAAAAATTACTAATGCCATATACATACACAAAGTAAAATTATATTAATTAAGCCACTGAAAGAAAATATTCACTCTAATTCTTATCTCATATCTTCTTCTAATAAAGGCATTTTTTCTATAATTTAAGAAAAACAGTTCAACTGCTAAAAGTAATATCACTAAAATATAACATGAATTAAAATCTTAGATTCTATATTCTAATGTTTTCTGCTCTACACAAATTTTCATTCAATATACTATCCTTTAACATATGGATTAAATATGATAAAATGATCCACATGTTAGATAAGTAATCATCGATGATACAGCATTCAGATTTATCTGTGTTTGACTTTTCACAGAGTGGAAAAAGCTTAAAATTCTTAAGAGCCATTCAATTTCAAAATACATGGAATGTGTTGCAATATTACCAAAAATCTAAAGTATAAAATTTTTACTTTTCATTACGATGTAAATTCCAACATTTTTATCACTGAATAACAAATTGCAATATTAAGTTCTGCTTCTTAAGTCACACTTGTCGGATTATTAGCTATTTTTTAATATTTATTTATTTATTTTTTATTTATTTATTTATGTGTAGAAGAGCTGAGGCATAGGCCAGAGGTGTGGGGCTGGGAGGATTCACCAGAGACAGAGTGGGGAGCAGAACAGGTAGATTTACTGAAATACACTGCTGAGGGGAGCAGCAGACAAGACAGGAGAGGTCTGCTGCGCCATATGGGAGTCAGCTCCCTGGCCAGGGATCGAGCTCAGGCGTTAGCAGTGATAGCGCTGAGACTTAACAGTTCAGCCACCAGGGAAGCCCAGCTGCCTATTTTGTAAATATAGGCTTCTATTCCAGAGTATGCAGCAGTCCTGAGAAATCAGGAACTACATTTCCCAGAATGCCTTTCCCCTATGTATTTCCAGGTTAAAGTTAACCATAAGAAGAAAATTGGGCAGATTTAGAAGTCATCTCCTAAGAGTTCATGATGAACACTCACAGATGTGTCTCAGCCTATTCTCCTGCTTCTCTGTTGAAAGCTGATAAAGTTCACAGGATAGTTTCCAGAAATTGCTAGTTTTCCAACCAATTTTAGAGTCCTCTAGTTCAGGGTTTTAGGCTGATGTCCTGAGGGCTGGTTCTTGATCCCCCTGACCTTCATCCCAACTCTTCCATCCACTAGGTCCCCCAGCCACTCTTTCCAGATTCACAGACGTCCCAGACTGTATAGTAAATCATCTTATTCAAACAGTCTTCAGAGAAGTTCTGATTTCCTAACCAAATCCAGAATAATAAACCTCTTTGGAAAGTATAACAAATTTTAGACCCTTATGGCAATCTGATTTCTAGGCAGTCAGAACTGTCACAATACCCCAAAAGCAACAATCAAAATATGAAATTTTGATTTTGAAAACAAAACATTCTTTTTCACTGTCTACAAAAGTGTGAGATGATGTTTCTCTAAGCCAATATCAATCATGTACATTCTTGTGAGAGATGCAATCTTGGACAAGACCCTCCATGACTATATCATTGGAATGGGTTTTAAAGTCTCACTTACACTTCAGTTGCAATATTCATCAAAAGCAGAGAAGAACTATCTACTTTCACAACTCTACTGAGTAAAGACTGATAACAGGGCTTTTATAGTACCAACAATGCTGTGATTTTAGAAAACTTGGGACAGCTCCATTTCACATTCAACTAATATTTTATCCTCCCCCTTCTACTATGAATTACTTCAAATGCTAAGATCAAACTCACTCATTCAGATAATCGCCTTCATTCCTTTCAGTTTTATCATAGTATTTTTTAATAATCATGTACTCTGTGAAAACTTTAATAATAATGATGATGATGGGCCTCCCTGGTGGCACAAGGGGTTAAGTCTCAGCACTATGAAACTATTGGCAGCCAGGGATCTTCCCACATGCAGCAGCAGACCTCTCCTGTCTCACCTGCTGCTCCCCTCAGCAGTGTGTTTCAATCAATCTGTCTGTTCTGCTCCTCACTCTGTCTCTGGTGAATCCTCTCACCCTCCCCGCCCACACCTCTGGTCTATACTCCAGCTCTTGTATGCATAAATAAATAAATCTTTTAAAAAATAACAATAATGATGACAATGATAATACGGGGGAAAAGTGAGAAAGTAGGAAGCTTGAAAGAGTTGCCTAATGTATATAAAATAGAAAAATTCACATCAAGTTATATAATGTTTACATAATTGATAGGATTGATCTATAATGTGGTTAGAGTAAAAGGAGAAAGACAAAACTATTTCTTCTTAACAGGAAGCCAAGAATGATTTCTTCTCCCCCTTTCACACATACATTCACAAACACACTCACACATATACATAGTTATGAACCATATACTTAGGGTTGTAAATGCTATAAACTGACTCCATATGTTTCTAAATTTTATTTCTCAAAACAACCCTATGATACTGGTGATAAATACCACTATTTTTTTTTTTATACATACAAGCTGGGGTACAGGCCAGAGGCGTGGGGCGGCGAGAGGGTTCACCAGAGACAGAGCGGGGAGCAGAACAGGCAGATCAGAAATACACTGCTGAGGGGAGCAGCGGGTGAGGCAGGAGAGGTCCGCCGCGCCATGTGGGATTCTCTCCGGCCGGGCGTCGAACTCACGTCGCTGCTGCCGACAGCTCCACAGCGCAGCGCTTAACCGCTGCGCCACCGGGGAGGCCCGATAAATACCACTTTTTATATAGTCATATGACGTATTCTGAAACTTCCAATCTTTTAGCATGCCTTGGATTCTCATTGCTGATAGACTTTTTGTTTCCCTTTATTGTTAGCCTCCTGGATTCTACATGGATTTTTACCAAGCAATGGTAACACTTAATTTAAACATTTTTTTGGAAACAGGTATCTCCTATATTTATAGTTATTCTTTATAGAATATAGTTCCTAATATATTCCGTACCATCAGTGAATGTTTGTTGAATTAATAAATGGATGAAATGAGCATCTAGCTTTTCTCCCTGAAGCTGGAAGCAATAGTCACCTTAGAGCAAGGAGAATGATGGTTAAACATCAGAGAAAAATAGATAACTTGGCTTGGAATAGAATGTTACACATTTAGAAAAGAAACTCAGAGATATCCACAAGGAAGATAAATTCAGACCGTGATAACAAAGAATATTTTTGTTACCTACTTCCATTTTTAAGTAAATACATGCTATCTCCTTCCATTTTCCTCCATATACATCAAGAATCTACTGTATTCCACTAAAAGAAAGTCATATTCATTTTGAAACCTGTTAAATAGAAAGGAGATTTGGGATAGGCAAATACTGGAAAAAATAATCTAGGCAAGCTGATAGAGGTCAACTTCATCTAAGGCAGCATGATGGAAGAGCACCTATGATTAAGGGTTGATGTTCAAAAACTTTCAAAATTATGGTAAAGAGACTTGAATACTACATTTTGAAGTTTAGTTAATGAAATGTGGTGTTCTTCCTGCTCAGTGGCAAAACCAGAATCATTCCAATATCCCAACGGTGAGAAGTCCGCAGAATATCTAGAAACAAATTGTTGGCAGGAATTTTCGTTTGGAACAAAGGTGAGTTTTCTTCCACATGGCTATATAGAAGAAGGTGTGAGCAAACAGCACAATCAAGGTCAATTTGGCATGGAGAGAGAAGTTTATAAATTCCCCTGGAGTGACTTACAAAGCATCACAGTTCGACTCCCAAATTACTACTACCAGACATAGTGAGGGAGAGAGACATGCTCAAGCTAGGACACAGGTCAGGGCTACAAAACCACGATTCATTTGACTGACAAGTAAAAATATTGCTGAATAATGTGGAGGGCCTAGCTGAAAATGGAAACCATCAATCTGTTCCACATGACAGAGTAAGAATGAAATCCATTAAGAAGTTATTCCAGTGATGCAGACAAAAGCAAACAAATTTTGAATTAGTGAAATGGCAGTGGAAATTAGAGAAGAAACTGAATGCAAAAGATATTAAGAGAGTAGAATCTATAATAATTTATAGCTTGTTGAGCATAGAATTCATGAAGAACAAGGAAGCTAGGAGTTATGAGGCATGAGCCATCAGTGGTGGTTTAACTCACTGAGACAAGCAGAAAAAATGAAAAAGAAAACTAAAGAAAGATGATCTTTAGCATACAGATGGCCAACAGGCAAAGGAAAGAATGTTCATCATCACTATCATCAGAAAAATGCAAATCCAAACCAAAAGAAATATCACTTCTGTGAGAATGGCCCATAGCAAAAAGACTGGAAACAAGAGGTATTAGTGAGGATGTGGAGAAAAAGAAACACTCTTACACTGTTGGTGAGAAAATAGACTGGTCCAGCCACTGAAAACAGTATGAAAGTTGCTCAAAAAATTTAAAAATAGGGCCTCCCCGGTGGCGCAGCAGTTAAGCGCTGCGCTGTGGAGTTGTCTGCAGCGGCGACGTGAGTTCGACGCCCGGCCGGGGAGAATCCCACGTGGCGCGGCAGACCTCTCCTGCCTCGCCCACTGCTCCCCTCAGCAGTGTATTTCTGATCTGCCTGTTCTGCTCCCCACTCTGTCTCTGGTGAACCCTCTCGCCGCCCTACGCCTCTGGCCTGTACCCCAGCTTGTATGCATAAATAAAAAATAAATCTTAAAAAAAAAAATTAAAAATAGACCTATAATATGAGCCAGTACTTTCACTCCCAGGTATCTACCAGAAAACTATAAAAACACTAATTTGAAGGGATATATGTATTGCTATATTCATTATAGCACTGCTTACAATAATTAAGTTATGGAAACAGTCTAAGTACCCAAGGACAGAGGAGTATATCAGAAAAATGTGGTATATATACACAGCGGAATACTACTTAGTTATAAAAAAGGATTAACTCCTACTGTCATAACATGGATGGAACTGAAGAGGATAACGCCGAGTGGTAAGTCATAATGAGAATGGCAAATACCAGGTAGCCTCACTTACATGTGGAATAGAGAGAAACATAATAAATGGTCAGTCAAAACGAAAACTATATAAGAAAGTCTTCAAACTCATCTGACTTCAAAACTGAGGGGACAAGAGGCAAAGGGTGGTGGGGTGGGAGTGGAGGAGGAAAGGCACCCAGTGGAATATGGTGGACGACTGTTGGGACACTTGTGGTGAGCTGTCAAAGTATACATTGCAGAGGTTTGAACCCATTACCCCTGGAGCAGATAAAAATATGTAAACCTACTTTACCTCAATAAACATAACTTGGGCCTTCCTGGTGGTGCAACAGGTTCAGTCTCAGGCCTATGAAGCTATCCATAGCCACTGCAGCATGAGTTCGATCCTCAGCCTGGGAGCTGACCCACATGGCACAGCAGACCTCTCCTGTCTTGCCCACTGCTCCCCTCAGCAGTGTACTTCAGTCAATCTGCCTGTTCTGCTCCCCAATCTGTTTCTGGTGAATCCTCTCACCACTCCACACCTCTAGCCTTCAGGACAGTTCTTGTATGCATAAATAAATAAATCTTATAAAAAAATAAACACAACTAGCCAAAAAGAAAAATGAAAAAGAAAGATGGTCTTTGGATCAATGATATTTATAGAGTATTTGAAACCCCACTGGTATTTGTGAAACCACCAAGAAATAGTGTCATAGTATGCAAGCCCAAGGCAAGTCCTTGGTAGAACACAATGCAAACTATTGTAAGAAGAGATAAGGAACATGAAAGCAAAGAAAATTAGAAGATTGTGATCAGACAGAAGCTGAGGAAAGATTTTCAAGAATCTTGACTATTTGACTGCTTCAATTTTGCTGAAAACTCAATGAAGCACAGAGGCAGGCATGTGCTCAATTAACTTTATAAAACAGGGCCACAAAGGGCCTCCCTGGTGGCGCAGCGGTTAAGCACTGTGCTGTGGAGCGTCGGCAGCAGCGACCCGAGATCGAAGCTAGGCCGGGGAGATTCCCACTTGGTGCAGCAGACCTCTCCTGCCTCGCCCGCTGCTCCCCTCAGCAGTGTATTTCCATCCATCTGCCTGCTCTGCTCCCCACCCCGTCTCTGGTGAATCCTCTCACCACCTCATACCTCTGGCCTGCACCCCAGCTTGTATGTAAAAATAAAATAAATCTTAAAAAAAAAAAAACAGGGCAGCAAAACCAGTATAAGTGGAATACAAAGACCAGAGGGATCATAGCGATCTGAGTGATTACCTATGACTAGGAACACTTTTCTTTCTCTACTCATTATGAATAGCTAAACCAGCAGACATTGAGTATTTCTGATTACACATCTGTATCCATTAAAACAAAGTTGAATATAACTCTCATTTTTATTTTATGATATCATGAATAAAATACTTGGTGGAAATAGACTTCTAGTTTTGTTTATTGGACATAAATACAGTAGAAAGGGAAGTGGAAGAGAATATACCAAGAATATGTACAGTTGAAATGAAATCTTAACACAGTCAAATCTGAGAAAGGATATTTGGCTATAAGTGAGAGCAACCTGATCATTTCATCTGTCACATTACTTACCATAGTTCATTCAGTGTTTAAGAAAAACTTATGATTGCAAGAACATACCTTAACAAGGAAATATACCATAAAAAAATCCCAAGATTACAAAAGTAATTCAGAGGCAAGTGATTGTAATTACAGGAATCCATCTCTCCAGATCTCTAAGAAATTCCCATTTTGTTGAAATTTTTTATTTTTATAAGCTTAGAAAATATGTCCAAGTAGATATTATCACCAGAAGATTCTAACAACAGCTATGGAAATCCTTTGCTACTTCTAACAGCTTAAAATACTTAAAAACAAATATTTAAGGTAAGAATATAACCGACCATTTTTATTTGGAAATAAAGTATTGAAAACAATATATTTCAATGGGGAAACAATGAGAAAGGATCTTCTGTGAGGAAAAAGGGAGAAAGTACTGAGTTCCTCACTGATTCTATTTCTCATGCTTTCATAACAATGAAAAGAAAGAATTAGTTGGAGAAGAAGAAATGATGGCAACCTACAGAGAAAGTAATTTTGGCATCATAGAATTTTGATAGCCATGAAATTGAAGACTGAGCCGAATGATTAATGTATCCCAGACTTCTGGAAGACAGACTTAAAAGCTCAGGTATAGAAACATACTTAATTCATGTCTCAGAATTGGGGATGTTCTCAGAGAATGTATTTCTGACTATGCAATTTATGTGAGGAAGAAAAATAGAATATATCTTAAAAATTATTTTAGTTGAACCTGAGCTTTATGGAAATAAAGAGCTGGGCAAATATATTAAGGTGGAAATTAGAACATTAAATAAGGTAGAAATGAGACAAAACCAATGTGAAAATTAGAGGCTACAATCAGAATTTTAAGAATATCATCACCTTAGGCTAATACTAATTTTTTAAATTTCAAAAATTGCTTTTGTTAAATGCATGTAGAACAAAGCTAAGACTGAATGGCTAGGCTCACCACCTAGAATTGAGGGTGTACAACTGACAGATACTGTGGAAAAATTGATGTCATCTTTCCATTTCTGTGTGCTCCATAAATGAAGAGAATTTTCAGATTAAAGACTGTGCAGCAAAAATTGGTACCCTTAAAAACTGGGAAAAAGGTAAGAAACATGATAAAATATTTATCACTTTATCACAGGAAAATGGGATGCTAGGAAACTAAATGTAACTGTTACATGGAATTGAATGAGGTTGAATGACCAACACATGATTTATTTTAGTAAACATGAGGAAATAAAGCAATAAAAACACACTGGGAATTGGCAAATTTGATTACATTTTTTTTCTGAAAGGGAAAAAGACTCCTGATAGAACATACAAGTTCAATTAATGTTTTTAAAAGAACAGGTGACTGGTAGAACCCAAATAGAGTCATTAGGAACACATTGATAAAATGTTCTATATAATATTTTTAACCTTGTCATATAAGAATTTGTAGTAATGATGTGGAGAGAGATTGAAAACAGGACTCCAGGCTTTTTGAGTACATAGCTGAGGTATTACTGTATAAGTGAATGATAGAATCAATGGCTTAAAAATGCCTGTAATAAGGGGAAAAAGGCAAATTACTAAGACAATATCATGCGACAACTCTCACAACAGCTCTGTGAGGTAAAGATTATGCCTACTTAAAGTTGAGAAAATGAGTGTTAGAGGGAATTTTTACACTTTAATAAGTCATTTCACTGGTAATGGAAAAACTGAGAATCCAATCTACATCTTGCTGACTTCAAAGTCTAGATCAGTCTAAACTAGTCCAACTTTCAAAGACGGCACTAAATGTGTTAAATGAAAAGGCATTCACTTTAAAATACACTTAAAACATCCAACTAAATAAAGAGAAGATGCTATTAAATAGCGGCACATTTCACCTGAAAATTTCCCACTCATTGATTCATTCATTAAACAAGTAAATCTACTGAATATAAGATAATCTATGATAACAAAGTGATTTATGGTGGGGGTTTTGGATCACCTCAACTTTCAGAGCTACTGGAGGCCAAAGCTGTTCACATGGGCAATCTAATCTACGTGACCAAGATCCAGGAAATCTCTGGACACGAAGGCTCAGAGGTTTCCTGGTTGTCAATATTAATTGCATATTGTCACACATCATTGCTGGGAGAAATTAGCACTGTCGACAAGCCCACCAGTACATGACAATTGTATGACCATGTTTAGATTCAACTGTAGGCATCTCTTTTATACATGATTTGGATCTGTAACCTTCCACTGTCATAAATAATAACTATAACAGCTGTCAGTAAGTTCTATGAGTCTTTCCACTGATTTATCAAAACTGAGAGTATTCTTGGATTCGCCAAAGTTGTCATTGGTTTCAGAAGTTAGGGTAATCTTGTAGACTCCTTAACTTCACTAACATAGAGATAATAATGACCAATTATCCAGGGCTTTTTGCTCAGGAAATAGATGAGAATGATATGATGAGTATTGTTAGGGCATGACGAAAAAAATAAAAAGATCAGCGCAGTTTTTCAGAAACCTAACAGAATTTGGGGTTGTTTAACAGACAGATAAAGGTATGTTTAATGACTTGGTCATTCAATTAGAACTTTAGGCAACCAAGTAATGAACAATCCCTTCTTCAGAGACCTTTTACCTACCAGGGTATTTTTGGAGTGGTGTCTTCTTTTTAAAGTTTCTAAGTCATTGTAAGTGGAAAGATAATGGATTTTTAAACTTTGAATGAAGAAACCCACACAGTGGTTCATCAACTTGTGTCAGGATCGGTTGGTGGAGGGGAGCCAGATGGTATCTACTACTCTCATGTTCAAACACCAGAATTTTCTCTGTTGGTACCCTCATGCCCAGAGGTAGTCAGTACACATTCATCATTGTTTCCTAGTAATCCAAACAATATGCTGGGAATAATTTTGAGTAAAGTCTAACTTCATAGAGATACAGAATCAGATATCTGAAGCTTGGTTATTGTGGACTATAAAAATAGGTCTTCCTGGGTGGCCTGGTAGGAGAGGAACATGTTTTCCATTTTGTGAGCATAGGTAGGACACCAACACATCATTTAGGTAACAAACCTTGGATTTATTCATTGTGCAAAGATCTAAAGAATGCTTTTTTAAACGAAGGGCTAGATTTTACAAAATCTCTTCAGGAAAATATTTTAGCTAAACAAAAATGAATTTTCTTATAATAGGAGACCTACATTGGCTAAGTTTGCTATGGAGTTTTTATTTCCCCATTATTAAAGTTTTTAAAGCATGGACTAAAAATCTTCATAATTATCATAATCATAATAATAATATGATTATTATAATACTCAAGCTGTATGAATCTGATTGACTTAACTGCTATATCAAATAAGTTCCCAAATACATAAAGATGCAACCACAATATAAGATTATTTCTCCCTTGCATAACCTTCTAAAGAAGGCATTTCAGGCCCCCCCTGGTGGCACAGGGATTAAAGTCTCAGCACCATCAAAATACCACCGGCTACTGTGGCATGAGTTTGATCCCCACCCAGGGAGCTTCCAACATGGCGCAGCAGACCTCTCCTGTCTCACCTGCGGCTCCCCTCAGCAGTGTATTTCAGTAGAGCAACTTATTCTGCTCCCCATGCTGTCTCTAGTGATTCCTCTCACGCTCTTCCCCATACCTCTGGCCTACACCCCAGTTCTTGTATGCATAAATAAATAAAATAAATCTTAAATAAAGAAGGTATTTCAGAAGAGCTGGCTGCTTTTAGCTCGCTCTGACTCAGAAAAGAATTGTCTACATCTAGAAGCAACAGAAAGTGAGAGAACTTGGAGGAACATGTCTTTAAAGTCTTGGTGCATTGACAGAAGACATCACTTTCAATAAAATTCCGTTGTTTAGAAGTAAATCATTCAGCTCTATCTATCTGTGAAGAAGGCTGGAAAATAGTTATAGCTCAAAAAAAAAAAAAAAAGGAAAGCAAGTGTATTCTGGTGCAGCCAGCAGCATCTTCTGATTAGCCATTCACATTTCACTGTCCGGGTTGCCACAGATACTGCTTTGAACTCTGTAAGCCCACTTCATATTTAACCAAATGATAATGAGCACACTGAAGGTAGCAGGTATCATTGGGTAACGTAACGCAATTTACTAAGAATTGCTCACAGACAACCAACAGTTTCCTTCTTTGAGGTACTCCAAGTTAGAAATTATATTTGGCAGGGACTTTGGAAAAGTGAAGACTGTTGTTCAACAGAGATAAATGGGAAGTCAATTGCAGAGGAGTTAGATAAATTGGTGCCTGTTCCAACAAATATCCTCAAAAGGGTCTGATATTAGTAAGGTCTGGAAGGGGTGTCTACAATGCTGGTCTTAAGGAATTAAACTTGACCTGCACTCATGGACATGTTTTTAAATGCATGAGATTAAAATGTTCAAGCTTTACTTATCACACCATGACTGCCACCAAGTGGAGTAAAGTTTAATAAGAACTGGTAAGACATGGACACCCAGCAATCATTAATAAATGCTTTGCTTAATAAGTAAGTAATGTGGGATAATTCTGTATGGATAAAGAGAACCTCCTGTTTTGGGTCTGAATATATCAACTGCACAACAATTACTGGCAGATAAGAGAAATTTCACATAATAATGGATTATGTAGACAGAGCTATGAGCTGTAGTTGATTAAAAATTCCATAGATCCATCAAATTACCACAAAAAAGCAAAATGTGCTTATAGTGCAATACAAAATAAGGTGTTTTCTCAAAGATACAAACAGTTCTTCTGGAAAAACTTTACTTTCCAGGCTACACATTTTAAGAAAAACATTGGCAGATGCAGTATACATGAAGAAGTGAGTAGAATCATAAAGATTTGATGACTACCTTAAAATAGTTGAATGAACTGAAAATATTTTAGAGTAGAAAAGGAAATGATCATCAGGAGATTTATCTTACAAAACAGGGATCAACTCTTATGCTGCTCTTACCCTACTACAGAAGGAATGTCATTTTGAATCAATGAAGTTTTGTTACATTACTATTTTTGGAATTATTGTTATAATATAGTCCCAAAATTATACTATTGTTATGATAACATTAGCCAGTATCAATGCCATATAGGCAAGATGCTAGGACTTTACCTGAACTATTTATTTCTAACAACATCCCAAAAGAGAGGCATTATTATTATTTTCCCATATTGCACATGACATTAATGAAGACACAGAAGGGTTTTATAATACATACACAATCATACTGCTGGTAAGTGTTAGATCCTAGATTAGAGCCAAATGGTATTCACTATAAAGTTAGGCTCTAACCAGTGTAGCATTGCAAAGGAGGGTGGAAAATGAAAAAGTTGTGGCTCTAATCAGTAGAGAATGTTCTGGAAAGCATAAATAAATCACACATTGTCTGTTCCATTTAAAAAAAATAGATATCTAAATTTGAAATAACCAAGAAAAAAATAGGTCTTCAAATAACACATTATTTAGAAATCCCATGCTTACTCAAATTTAGGAATAGAGGATTACCAATGTGTTTCCATATTTT
The DNA here is from genome assembly GCA_004024925.1 of Scalopus aquaticus. Taxonomy (NCBI): domain Eukaryota; kingdom Metazoa; phylum Chordata; class Mammalia; order Eulipotyphla; family Talpidae; genus Scalopus; species Scalopus aquaticus. Next base: position 127,161 of record PVIJ01000693.1, on the reverse strand, counting down.
AAGGATTGACAATTATATATATGAGTTGCCTTTTCTCTCTAGCCAATTAGACAGTTGACATTGAAAATGGCTTGAATCAGGGCCTCCCTGGTAGCACAGCAGTTAAGTGCTGCGCTGTGGAGCTGTAGGCAGCTGCGACATGAGTTTGATGCCCGGCAGGGGAGATTCCCACATGGCGCAGCAGACCTCTCTTACCTCGCCCGCTGCTCCCCTCAGCAGTGCGTTTCTGTCGATCTGTTTGTTCTGCTCCCCACTCTGTCTCTGGTGAACCCTCTAACCGACCCATACCTCTGGCCTGTACCCCAGCTTGTATCATAAATAAATAAATCTTAAAAAAAAAAGAAAACAAAATGGCTTGAATCAAACTGCAAGCCTAACACAAAGGATTGTTTGTTAATGATAAATTTAGAAATTTTAGTGGTTGTCACATTTCTGTTCTGGATATTTATTTTGGCTAACTTGCCTGCCCATATTCTTTTACTCCTTCACTCCTATCATCTTTCAAGGATCCTCTATAATGTTACCTTCTCTGTAAAAAATATCCCTTGATTCCCCAGGTGAAGTGGTTTACTTTATACATCAACGTGAGTAAACTGTGGTGATCAGGTTTTGATCAAATACTAGTCTAGATATTGCCGGAAAGTTATTTTTATAAGTGATTAACAACAACCATCAAATGACCCAAAATAAAGCACGTTTGCCTTCATTGTGTGAGTGGGCCTCACCCAATCAGCTGAAAGCCTTAAAGTAATAACTGAGGTTTCACAAAGAGGAAGGAATTCTTAGGCCAAATTACAACATAAAAATTCTGAGCTTCTAACCTTCAGACTCAAGACTACAACTCTTATCTGAATTTCCAGCCTTTCAGCTGGCTGTACAGATTTTGGAATTGCCAGGACCATTAACACATAATTGGAGATACATTTCTCCCCAATGGTTTTGTTCCCACCGGAGAACCATGCCTAGCATACCAGGAAACAATTTCTCCTTTCCTCATAGTCCATTTCCCTTCTCTCTTGTTTCCCTTAAACATTCCTCTATCAAGATAAATTCATTTTGTTGATCCCTTTCTTTATTACATGCTTGCATTTTATTATTGTACTGATGTGTTGAATATCTTTCAATTTATACCCAAGCCTAGATTTTTTTCAGATCCCTCCCAAAAATTGTCCCACATACCACAAATTCGTTTAAAAAATCAGAAATAGCAGAGGCTCTAATTAAATCTATGAATCAAATCTAATCAATATAACTTCAGAAAAAAATCTTCCCACCCAAACTGCCACAGAGCTTTGACAAATGACAAAAATGAAATAAAGCAATATTTATGCTTTGATATATATTAATTGCTATTTCACACACAATGTTCTGAATATAAGTAAAATTGATGAGAAACCCCCAACAACAAAAAAAGCAAACAGGAAAATGACATATAATCAAATGAAAATACAACATTTAAAAGCATAAGCACAGGATCCTCCCTGGCGGTGCAGCAGTCATGCGTTGTGCTGTGGAGCTGTGGGCAGCAGCGATGCAGAGTTCAACGCGACCAGCTGGGGAGATTCCCACATGGCACACAGACCTCTCCTGCCTCTCCCACGGCTCCCCTCAGCAGTGTGTTTCCATCTATCTGCCTTTTCTGCTGCCAACTCTGTCTCTGGTGAACCCTCTTGCCACCCCACACCTCTAGTCTGTACCCCAGCTTGTATGCATAAATAAATAAATCTTTAAAAAATAATAAAATAAAAGCATAAGCACAGACAACCTAGTTGTTAGAATTAGTAGGCAAGGACTTTGTAAGGATTATTACAAATAATTTTTAAATTACTGGAAAAAGTACACATAATAAGTAAATGATGACATATTTCAGGAGACAAATAGAAACTTTAAGAATGAACTCAATGGAAATGCAGAATTTAAAAAATATTAAAAAATTCATGCGAAATATAGATTCATACAGACATGTAGGCTTCAAAGTAGATGAGACATTGGAAAATAAAAGTTAGTATATGTGAGAATAATTCAATTGATATTTCTAAATCAAAGCTCAGAGAAGAAATATTCAAGAGAAAGCAAAACAAAAAAAAAAGTAAAGAAAGTAAACGATCTTAAGTTTATTCAAGGGGCTGACTTAGATGTAAGGGGGATTTTAAAAAAGGAAAACTTATGGGCCTCCCGGCTGTGCTGTGGAGCTATCGGCAGCGGCGACGCGAGTTCAAGGCCCGGCCGGGGAGAATCCCACATGGTGTGGCAGACCTCTCCTGCCTCGCCCGCTGCTCCCCTCAGCAGTGTATTTCTGATCTGCCTGTTCTGCTCCCCGCTCTGTCTCTGGTGAACCCTCTCGCCGCCCCATGTCTCTGGCCTGTACTCCAGCTTGTATGTATAAATAAAAAATAAATCTTTAAAAAAAAAAAAGGAAAACTTATTATAGAATATATGTGAAGAAAATGGGCCTCCCTGGTGGCGCAGCGGTTGAGCGCTGCGCTGTGGAGCTGTCGACAGCTCGCCATGCGAGTTCGATGCCCAGCCTGGGAGAATCCCACATGGTGCGGCAGACCTCTCCTACCTCACCCGCTGCTCCCCTCAGCAGTGTATTTCTGATCTGCCTGTTCTGCTCCCCACTCTGTCTCTGGTGAACCCTCTCGCCACCCCACGCCTCTGGCCTGTACCCCAGCTGGTATGTATAAATAAATAAATCTTTAAAAAAAAAAAAAGAATATATGTGAAAAAAGGACCTCACTCGTGGCACAACGGGTTAGCGCAGCTCTGTGGAGCTGTCGGCGGTTGCAGCGTGCATTCGATGTCCGGCCAGGGAGAATCCCACATGGCACGGCAGACCCCTCCTGCCTCGCCCGCTGCTCCCCTCTGCAGTGTGTTTCTGTTGATCTGCCTGTTCTGTTTCCCACCCTGTCTCTGGTGAACCCTCTCACTGCCTCAAACCTCTGGCCTGCACCCCTAGCTTGTATGCAAAACTAAAAAATAAATCTTTCAAAAAAAAAGAATATATGTAAAAAATAAGGGCCAATTATTAAATTAAAAAAATAAACATTAATACACAGTTCCCTGGAGTTCAACCGTTCTGAAAAATCAAAGTACATCATAATCAAATTTCTAAAATACAAAATTAAACTACCTTAAAAACAGAAATGGGGGGGAAAAGGGTACATTTAAATACAACAAAATAAAACAAACCAGACAAGCAATGGTTGCTGATTTGCATGGAGTCCATAAAATAAAAGGGAAAACATATATTGACATTAATATACAGGAGCTGACTTAAAAGGAAGACTTTTTTATATTAAAAATATTGCTGTAAGAAATTTAAGGTGCAGCAGTCCAGATTTCCTTTCAGTAAAGGTGGCATTTAAGAGTAGAATATCAGAATTTTATCTACATTTTCACATAGGCTGGTGATATTACTTGACAGGATGAGGATGGCCAACAAGTCTACCTTCCTCATCCATACCGTCAAACCCTTCTTTCCACCCAGGTAAGGCACTGCTGCAGCCTCTCCTGGGGAAAACCTTGCATAAAGGAGCAGGCAGGGAAGTCCTTGGTCCTCAGGTGTCTCTCTAGTGCCCTCTACTGACGAAGTTTAGCACATTTTGCCAACTGGCAAAGGAGCAATACCTACAGGGTCCAATTCTATCTTCACAGAGCAAACAATGAAGACTCAGCATAAGCTAGCACGTTATTGATAACTGGCTGAAAAATGTCTTGGAGGATATGATGTTAGAGTTATTTAAACATTGGTATCACCAACATCTATTAATTTGGAAGGACAGATACTTTAAAAGTAAAGTAATAATTTAAGATATGACAAATATTATCTCAGGAATTTACTGTTTTTATAATTATAAATTTTGGTGCAATATAAGGAATAATTGGGAGGAAAGAAAAGTAAATGAAGTTCATACAGAAGCCCTATTTTTTTATTATCAATGACTTTGTAAAATTATAAGGTAAATAATGGGGTTAAAAATCACTCTCTCCATTTGAAATACAACTGAGACATAAGTCAAACAAGTAAAAAGAAAACTGCTTCCAGAATCACTGTATAACTACTGACATCACAAGAAATTTTTTAGGGAAATCATGAAATACAGTAACACCTGCCCCTACACTTCCATTAGGTGGCTATGGGGCAAACAACCTTGTTTATTACCTTCCAGACATTATACTTGACCATGGACAAAGTAGTATGTCTCTACCACTTTTTCTTTCACTTTTTTAAGATTTATTTTATTTATCCATATATACAAGAGCTGGGGTATAGGCCAGAGGTGGGGGGGGGGGGCTAGAGGACTCACCAGAGACAGAGTGGGGAGCAGAATAGGTGAACTGACTGAAATACACTGCTGAAAGGAGCAGCAGGCAAGACAGGAGAGGTCTACTGTGCCATGTGGGTCAGCTCCCTTGCTGGGGATCAAACTCCCAATGCAGTGGCTGTGGTGAACAGCTTCATAGTGCTGAGACTTAACCCCTTGTGCCACCAGGGAGGCCCAGCACTTTTTCGTTATGTATAGAGACATTATTGCATGCTTGATCTTCCTGAAACATTAGTAGATACTACCTTTGTGTGAACTTAATGTTTCTGTTATTCTTTATCACTGATAATGAAAATGTAGCAAAAATTCACACAAAAAAGATTTCTCAGCATTACTCTCCACCAGAAGACAACCTCACATTACCTTTTCTCTTGTCATATTGAAATTTTTATATCATTGAAAGTCACAACTCTCTATAAAATTCACATAATTAGTTGGTAGCTGAAGTGTGTCAATTTAGTATGTTTTGTGACAACAAATGTCATACATCATAAACATTTCACCTAATAACACTCCCTAGAGATAAACAAAATAACTCATTTATAAATGACTTTCACTTTTTCACTTTTCTCTTGCCACACAACAAATGAGAATTCTCAAGTTCACATTTGGCAAGACGGCAAAGACCATGTCCTCACATTTTTAAGTCCACTTAAGGTTGCTCAGACTAAAGAATTACAAGAAACTAGAACAAAAAGAAATAAAACAGAATAAAAGCAAACCACTTGATCAGCTTACAGCAGTGCATGAAGAAAAGGTGCCTTCTGAGTTGGGTGATAAAGGATGAGGGATCACGAAGGGAAAAAGATTACTGATAGAAAAAGAAGCATATCTACATAAAGACAAACAGTACTTCCTTGGAATGTAAAATATAGGGAGATAATCTAGAATAAATGGAAAACTTTGCATGTGAATGGGGCTTAAAAACCCAGTTTTTAATAACTATATTAAGGCAATATAGTTATTTCTGTAACCTAAAAATATTTGATGCTATCTGGAAATTAACAGGCACACCAGTAGGAGGACTAACGTACAGGGAGGGAAGCTAGGTTTCAGAATGCAGCAGGAAAAGAGAAGAAATGGATTACCAAGAAAAATTGGCAGAGATAAGTAGGATGCAAATACATTTCTTTCTTTCTTTTTTTTTTAAGATTTATTTATTTATACATACAAGCTGGGGTACAGGCCAGAGGTGTGGGGCGGAGAGAGGATTCACCAGAGACAGAGTGGGGAGCAGAACAGGCAGATCAGAAATACACTGCTGAGGGGAGCAGCGGGAGAGGCAGGAGAGGTCTGCCACACCATGTGGGATTCTCCTCGAACTCACATCATGCGCTGTCGACAGCTCCACAGTGCAGCACTCAACTGCTGCGCCACCAGGGAGGCTCCAGGGTGCAAATATATTTCTAAGAACATATTTTCTAATCTAAAATTAAAAGGAATATAATAAATGTTTTGTCCTTTTTTTTAAGATTTATTTATTTATACATACAGCTGGGGTACAGGCCAGAGGTGTGGAGTGGTGAGAGGCTTCACCAGAGACAGAGTGGGGAGCAGAACAGGCAGATCAGAAATACACTGCTGAGGGGAGCAGTGGGCAAGGCAGGAGAGGTCTGTCACACCATGTGGGATTCTCCCCGGCCGGGCGTCAAACTCGCATCGCTGCTGCCCACAGCTCCACAGTGCAGCACTTAACCGCTGCGCCACCAGGGAGGCCCCTAAACGTTTTGTCTTAATGCAGATCAATTGTTCATGAGAAATTAGCATTGGTGGTTATGTTTAATGAGCTGTTTGACCAACTGGCAGCTGCTCCAATAAAGATATTCTTATTTTATTTTATTTAAGCACTTCATAAACAACTTATATGTGACAACTTATTTCACACTACTGTCCCTTATTTTCTAGGCTGTTAAAGACTTGGAAATTAAAGAAATGCAGAGAGAAATGTAGATTTTCTTTGCTCCAGAGAACATTCAGATTCTTGAGATGTTGAGAATTCCCCCTATAGCCATCTCTTTGTTTTAAATTTTGGGAATTAAGAATTATTTAAAATAGGAGATTGCCAGAGGGGGCTGGTGGCAGTATTTTTCTCTGAACCAAAATTCAATTTTAATTGGAATAACATTTTGAATTTATTAAAATATTTTATTTTCCTAATTGATTTTTTTAAACTGAAGTATAAATCATAAAAGGAAAATGAAAATAATTAGCCACTTATATATCTACATGATTTAAATACCTATCCATTTGAAAAGTTCTTTTTCAGACTGAATTCCTCCATTTCATCTATCTGTTCTGTCCTCTCAGTCAGGTTTTAGAAAGGACAGATATCCCACTGACTGAATATCTTCATTAAGAATAACTTACTCTCCTGGCCTCCCTGGTGGCACAATGGGCTGAGTGTCCAGAGCCACTGTAGTACGAGTTCGATGCCCAGGCAGGGAGCTTCGCACATGGTACAACAGACCTCTACTATCTCGCCCACTGCTCCCCTCAGCAGTGTACTTCAGTCAATCTGCCAGTTCTGCCACCAGCCCACTCTGTCTCTGGTGAATCCTGTCACCACCCCACGCCTCTGACCTACACCCCAATTTCTATGCATATTTTTTAAAAAATGAAAATAACTTACTCTCTGTGAAAATCCTCCTTAATATGCACTGTGTAATATCCCAATTTCTGATATGTTTGTTTTTTTTTTTAAGATGATCTACTTACTGGCTTGCAATATTTACCAAGACATCACTACTCTTACTTTCCAAACGACTATTTACCAAAAATTATGTTCCCCACAACCAATTCCCAATAATTAAAACAAATCAAAGAAGCTTCATAGTACAATAATATAATTTTATTTTTTTAAATCCTCATTCTTTCTAGAGTTCTGTAGCAACATATTAAGCACATTTTATGTAGTCTGCAAATCCAGAGTAATGATTCTGCATGCCTAAATCATAATCATTCTGAAGACGACATTACTAATAAACAAATTTATATATCAATGTCCCTTTTCATGCCAACACTGTTTTCACTCATATTTTTCTACTGCAGTATACATACTTTACATATTTCCATGTGTAATTCATATATATTATGTAACTATAAATAAGGTATATATAGCATAGTATTTTGCGCTTGTGAAGTCATTGCTATAAGTGATAGGAAAGTTTATTAGGAAACTCTTTACTTTTTATATCACAGAAATATTTCTCATGAGAATGACATTTTAGTAAAAAATCTTATTTCCTAAACTAGTAGGTACACATGTTAAATGCACACACACGTGCATCTTTAGATTCCATGTACAGGGCCTTCCCGGTGGCGCAGCGGTTAAGCGCTGCACTGTGGAGCTGTCTGCAGCGGTGACGCGAGTTCGATGCCCGGCCGGGGAGAATCCCACATGGCGAGGCAGACCTCTCCTGCCTCGCCTGCTGCTCCCCTCAGCAGTGTATTTCTGATCTGCCTGTTCTGCTCCCTGCTCTGGCTCTGGTGAACCCTCTCGCCGCCCCACGCCTCTGGCCTGTACCCCAGCTTGTATGTAAAAATAAAAAATAAACCTTTAAAAAAAAAAAAGATTCCATGTACAGCTTGCACCAATGCTGGGATCTTCTTAAGTAATAGACTGCCATCTGACTCTAGTGTGTCTACATTTTGCTCTCTCTTGGAAAACTACAGGGGGATAGGAAGATGCTCTTGCGGCAATTTTAGAAAATTAACTAGGTAACAGCAATGAACATAGTGTCTCTGCTACTGACACAAATACAAGTGAGGGCTGTGTGGATCAAGATGACTTATTACCAAGAAGAAATTACTTGAGTGCTAACTACATGGATGGAACTATCCCAAGAACTCAATGAGCAACAGCACTCATCATGGCTTACTCTGCATGTGTGATCATAAACATGAAGAAGGAGACCAAGAGCTGCAAAGGTGACTCATAAATGTTCAGTTCATTTACAGAACATCCATCTTGGGCCTCCCTGGTGGCACAAGGGGTTAAATCTCAGCACTATGAAGCTATCCAGAGCCACTGCAGCAGAGTTCGATCTGTGGCCAAGGAGCTTCCCACATGCTGCAGCAGACATCTCCTGCCTCGCCCGCTGATCCCCTCAGCAGTGTATTTCATTCAGTCTGCCTGTTCTGTTCTCCACTCTGTCTCTTTTGAGTCCTGTCACCCCTGGCTCCCACACACACTTCTGGCCTATACCCCAGCCTGTCTGCATAAATAAATAAATATTTTTTTAAAAATCTATCTTTTAACAGATGCTATGAAATCATTACAGAGTCTGTCTGAACCTTGAAGATTATTTTATTGTACCCATGGCATGCCAGGTTCCTCTTTAATATAGTAACAATTAATTCTTGGTAGCAGAAAACATAATTATCATCTAAGCCATCTCCCTATTATAACATATCTGTTTATCAAATCCCTGCACTACCCACCTACTTTGTCTAACTGTACTTCACTTACAGAGACAGTGACTACCAAGTAGTTAACAAAAGACTCCTGGAAGGATTATTAAAATGAGTGGTGAGATACCTGATTGAAAAGGTATCCCTAGGGTCTCCCTGGTGGTGCAACAGGTTAAGCACAGCGCTGTGGAGCTGTTGGTGGCTGGGGCTTGAGTTCAATACCCAGCCGGGGAGATTCCCACATGGTGCGGCAGACCTCTCCTGCCTCGCCCACTGCTGTTGGTGGCTGGGGCTTGAGTTCAATACCCAGCCGGGGAGATTCCCACATGGTGCGGCAGACCTCTCCTGCCTCGCCCTCAGCAGTGTATTTCTGATCTGCCTGTTCTCCCCACTCTGTCTCTGGTGAACCCTCTCGCCACCCCACACCTTTGTTCTGCACCCCAGCTTGTATGCAAAAAAAAAAAAAAAATCTTAAAAAAAAAGAAAGAAAGAAAAGGTATGCCCTAATGCTACCTCAGTTGAATGGGAAAAAAAAAAATCAGTTATTAATTAGTGGTAAGAAAAAAAAATGTATAGAATCCCCAAAACAAAATAGATCGATAGCCCATCTAGCTTATTGTGTGGCCTCTCAATATTTTTAGAATCTTTAGACCAATTGGTTTCAATATAGTCATAAAAAGAACACTAAAATTCACTTGATTTTCAATATTCTCCTGCAAAGCAAAAACATTTTCTTAACTCCACATAAGAAAGTACTTCAGGCAAGTTAAAAACAGTTATTGCCTATCTAAATACTCCATATAAAAACTAAATCTAATTTACAATATTAACTCTTCCTATAATGCAGATTCAGAAAAATAAATTGTGGCTACATACTCATATATACACAATAAATTAATCATTCATATATATTCAGTTTTGATACATTTTAAAATTGTGAGAAACTGTGATTACTTAATAAAATGTGAAATTTTAAAGTAGTAAAGCATTCTTTGAAGACTCTTACTCTGTAATTGTAAGACCTGAGTGTTAGAAATTATTCAATTATTTTTTTATTTACATAAATACTCATGATAGTTGCACAGACTTTAAATTTCATGGGTCTGTAATTTAGACAAAAATCAAAGGTATGCATGTAAAAATATTTTTATATTATACTGTGGTATTTTAAATTAATTATATAAAATTGAGTGAAAAGCTATCATCTTTGTTTTCTTCATAGAAAATTATGTAAATAAACCAGTAAAAGGTAGATATTTTCCAATCACATTTTTGATCCTGGAAGTAAGTTTTCAAAAGCAGCAGACATTTGACATATCCACAGTATAACATCCAGAATTTCAAGGTATACTACTGATTAATCTATTGGATATATCTGACACTTGGTAAGATTTTGTATCAGAATATATACAGTAAGATAATTGAAATTTCAATATAAATGACGACAAGGAATCGTTTTGATACTACCCACTGAAAAGCAAAGCATCAGAAACTGTGTGAGCAAAAGAGGCACTTGAGTTCTGGTAATTAATCTCATTAATTTTTAAAATATATACAAGTGATACCAGATTTCAACGGTTAGGAAAGCAGAGACTTGTTGGCTCCAGTAACACTTTAACTCTCCTGTGACTCAGAGATCAGTATGGAGATGCCAGAATTGCTGGCCAGATCTCACACTGGCCAGACCTTATCAACCAGTAAGAAGAATATACACACACATATGATATATAGACACATACATATGATAGATTCTATGTTCTACCACACCTCTCTTTCTTCCCTCCTTCTCTCCCTTTTTCTCTCTCTCCCTTTCTCAATCTAAGAATTTTACTTCCAGGGGACGGGGGAGATAGCTATCACCCTGCTCTAGACCTTGTTTCTTCATTCCATCACAAAATCATAGCTGGCATTCATAACTTCCTGTCTTCACTACCATTAAAAGTTGTTCCTTTCCTCAGATAAGCTACATGGTGTTCATCACATGGTGAGATAAATGGAACATTCATTCCTGAAAGGCACGCATCTCCGTGGCCTTCCTGCATTACTTTGATGAAGTCTGCTATTCGCTTTCATTACTGGATATGACAATTCCAGGAAATGGTGCAGATGGTCCCTGGGTGCCAGACACATGCCCTGCCCCATCCGGAAGCAGTGTCCTCATCCCCAGTGATAATCAGAACTGATTGCCAACCAACGGTGATCTCCCACCCTCCGATTTTGCATGAGCTGGGGTCATCAGTAATCACACAGCAAAGCTATCACTTCCTTCACTGCAGATTGTTCTGGACCTCATGAGCACAGGAAAACAAGTCAGACATTGTCACTATTTCTTCAAGAAACGATGCCACTTTCCTAAGACATTAGCTAATTCCAGGCAATGAAGTTTATGGCAAGACTATTGTCATTCCTTCCTGGAAGAAATGCACAGCCTCGTGTCTTTCAATTAAAATGTGGGGCGTATTCTTAAATTCAGTGACAACTAATAACACATGAAGTAAATGAGGGGAGAAGTAAGTGCTACAAGAACAACAGTGGACAGGGCAGGCAAATCTACTTAAAGAAGCGCCCATCAGAGAAACAAAACAAAGAAACAGATATAACCAAACAAAACTCACCCTAGAAATCTGACAGCAGAATTGAGGCTACCAGAGGGAAGAGAGAGGGAGGACAGAGGAGGAAAGTGGGGAGGGGACCCAACGGACTATGGAGGAGGATTATTGGTCTTTGGCAGTGGGTGTGGTGTGGATAACAGACGTCTGAGGCGCTGTGACCCTACACCCTCTGAATCATATACAGTGTAGTGTGTGCCAACATTACCTAAAAAAAATTAAATGTAGAATCAGATACATTTTCTGTTAAAAGCACATAATTTCAATACATCTTAGAGATGGAAGGAGGGGGAAGTGTCTGTTCTAGTGAGAGACAATAATTATTTTCTCCCTGGTGCAACGTACTTCCTAAAATTGTTGTGTCACCATATCAGATGAAAGATTCATATCAACCATGATATGATTGCTAAGCAACGATACCAGCCAGATCACTTTGCTCAGGTGAGCTTGGAGCCTTGGCACACATTCCTAGCCTCTGTGACTACCACTGTGATCAATCCCCTCAGGAGCCCTTGGACAAGTGAGGGGGAAGAGGCTACAAGGGCTTCAACATGACCATTTCTCTGACTTATCATTGCAGGTCATAGCTATTGTATGCAACCTTCCGTGCACATTCACATGCTAAGCAAATCCGCTATCCCCTGGCAAAAGATCATCCTCGAAACTTCTCTTGATGACTCTCCAATCAAATCTCTCTGACCCCCTGTGCATTTGCTGAGCCTATCAGGTTAGCAGTGTCAAATCATGTCTCACAATGTGCCTTCTTTCCAGGCAGAGTGGACAGTCACCTCTACCACTCGCAGCTGTGCCACTGAAGAGTGACTCTTTCAACTGTCTTTTGGGGATACCCTGAGAGGTACTAGATTTTTTTAACAACTAGAAGCAGCTTCCTTTATGTGAAAAAATCATTTACAAATGGGTCAACAGACCAACAAATAGTTCACAGGAAGTAAGTAAGGGAGAGGGGGACAATTAACCTATAGCACTTCCTCGTGTAACTGACGATGTAAGAGAGAACAGTAGTAGATCAGAGTACTTGCTCACACAGCAAGTTGTGTTTCCATATAACTTGAGCTCAATATTTTATGTCTGCATGTCTTCTGAGAATAGGAAGCTTATATATATATATATATATATAAACTTATATATATATATATATATATATATATATATAAACTTCCTATTCCTCCTATTCCTATATATATATACACTTGGTGGCTCATGATAGGCAACTCAGACCACACAGTCACTATGATATCAGGTGTGTGATCTCTAAGGAACTGCCATTTGCCAAATAAGAATATAATACAATGGTGACTCTAAAAAATTCTAAGATGCAATTCCCTTTTAAAGGATTGGCTCAAGTTTCTTATTACATTCCAGTATGTGGCAAATGCTTTCAGCACCATTAACTCAGTACGTCAGGTTCTAGATACCAAGTAGCTGGTATCCCAGTTTAAATAATCTCTTATTCCTGAATCTAGTCTACTTGGATAACTTTGTCATCCTGCCTATACCAGAACAGCTAGAGATAGTTTGCTTAATTTAGACTCCATTAAAATATGTTAATATGCAATGTTGACAGAAGGAGGAATGTAGAGAGGAAGAGAGAGCAGAGTGGGGGAAGGAAGGGAGGGAGGAAGGAAGGAAGGAAGGGCGGGAAGGAGGAAGGAAAGGAGGGAGGGAGGGGAGGGGGGCAAGATGTGGTGGGTGATATGTACCAAAATTGTGTCTTTTTCAAAATGAAGAGTTAGAAATATGACAATTAATTTTACATTTTAGAGGTAATTCCAAAAAGACTGGAACCATTTCCACTCGGAAAATTCACTGGGCAGAGCCTTAACTTTTCAGGGAGTTTATCTCCTAACCTCTGAAATGTCTTTCTAAATCTGCTACTTTCTGTCATCATGTTCTGTCATCAACATGTCATTAGAGCCGTGGGCCAGTGGTGAAATCCTATGACACGGAGAGATGATCCAAATCCATGAAGACCAAAACAGGCATAAAGCCTGAGAGCTGAGACAAGATAATGAGTTTGTACTATTGCCCCTAGCAAGTGAAGTAAACCACTTTTAATACTCTGGGGCTTTGGTATAGAAAAAAAATTTAAGTATTACTGCCACACACTAGATAAGAGAGGCTGTGTTGATTTCCTTCAATACAAAGACTATTTGAAATAGCGCTAAACAATGTTATCCACTCAATAAATAATATAAGAAATCACCATCATTTTTCATGTTCTCTTGGATAAACAGGGAATTAAAACAGAGATGCAACAGGAATCTTTAAGTTTTCATTTTTCAAAAGCTTGGGTGACATTAATTTACAATTTCCGCCAAGGGATGTATTATGGAATATTATTCAGCTTTCGTTAAGTATTAACTCAGGGGTTTGACCTTTTGTACCCTAATTGACCTATCCTCTGGAATCTGTAAGCCATAATGAATTTACCAATTTCTGAGAAAATATGCCATACTCAGGAACTACAGATGAAAGAAAAGGATGGTTTCATGATGATATCATTCCAAAATTAAAATCATTTTTAACCCAAACTTTGTTTGAACTCCCAAATCACTTCATACTGTATTGATTCTCCTTAGTCTTCTCAATCACCAAAAAATAGCATTAACTTAAAGCCAGAAAATTCTACGCTTTCCCTTTCCTAAGTATATTGTCATTTTCTTTTTTTTTAAGATTTATTTATTTATGCGTACATACTGGGGTACAGGCCAGAGGCGTGGGGCGGCAAGAGGGTTCACCAGCAACAGAGTGGGGAGCAGAACAGGCAGATAGACGGAAATACACTGCTGAGAGAAGCAGCGGGAGAGGCAGAAAAGGTCTGCTGGGCCATGTGGGAATCTCTGGCCAGCGCTGAACTCGCATTGCATCGCAGCTGCCAACAGCTCCACAGCACAGTGCTTAACCCTGCGCCACCAGGGAGGCCCTATTGTCATTGTCTTAATAAGACACAGGAGGTGTTAGTGACAATAGAGAGGAGTTACAGTGTGTATTCAGGGCCCACCTTCAAAAGTTACTGCCTCCGCACATGACTTGGGATTCCAAACCTGACTGAAGTGTGGATTAGGTGAGAAGCAAAGAAAGCCCATTGCTGTGACTCCTATTGGGTCCAAATCACAAGATTCAGAGTTCATGTGATTGTATCGATCAACAAGCACTTTAGAAGATGGGCTAGGAACTCAAGGTGCTTTTGGGTATTTTGGTTTCTACTTCATCGTGCCACACGGAAGAGTAACCATTTTCACCTTTCCTCTGCCAAACACTGCTGCTGACTTCTTCCTTACCCATAACTTAACAACTACACTCAAATTAGGGATGCCATTTCAATCGTGATTTACCCAATCTTTATTGTTACCAGTGCAGCCTTTTTTGAGGATTCAGATGTTCCTCTTCATCATGTATAATCTGTCTTAGAAAGAAGTCTTCTCTGAGAACTGTCTAAGAAGGCACACCTAGAAAGTGGTTGTGCAAGTAATTCTTAATGAATCTACTGCAGCATCCTGTCTACCTAATTTAACAAGTCTTTCGACATTAGGTACATTTATAAATAACATGTATTCTCAACTCCCTCTTTAGACATTGTCACTGAGTTCAGGTTTCTGCTGAACAGCCACACAAATGACATTGTTTCCAGAGGTTCCACTTGATGACTTGAACCCAGAATCTTCGGTGGTTACATGTGGTTAAGAATCAGTGCCACTCAAAATATATTTTTCCTTTCCTCATCTGGCACCATGCAATTTCATTCCCATACATATTTCCCAAGATTATTACTATAAATTAGGCAAATCTTGGAGTTCTAGTGGCATTATAACCTTTTTGCTCTTGGATTTGACTCTTTATGACCCTCTCAGGACAAGTAGGGCTCAGCATCTAGTCAGGAGATAATGTCTGCAGGAAAAAGGAGATAAGGCAATTTCTTGCAAGCTAATGACCTTTTATGTGTTGCTGTCAGGACATCCACACAAAACAGGAGCATCTTCACACACAGGGAGAGTCTGTTCTGCTCAAATTAGAGATGCATGGGCATTCTGGAAGAGCCCTTCAATTATCCACACCTTTCCAATTTGACACCCCTTTCTTTTTCCAAACCAGTGCCTTAATCTTTACATAACAGACTTGACACTGTTATGAATTCAACAAAACCAACTATCAGAATTTAGAAACATGACTCACAGGACATCAAAGATATTTTAAGAGCAGTCCCAGGAATCACCATGTTCTCTGTCATGCGCTGAGTCAAGCTAACTCTAAGCCATTTGTTTTCTTCCTCAAGTACTCCAGTGTCTTGCAAAGCACATACCTCATCCAGAAATATGTTGCTCTAAGACAGTTGCCACATGGTCTACCCACGTCATACATTAGCTACTTTATTTTAAATGGCAAGTGATAATTCCAGTAACCTTCGGCACAGCATACAACAGTGCCTCACCTTCCAATGGTGACTAGTCAGAAATGTCACTGGAACACCACTAAGTAAGAAAATGTCTTCATTTTCCGGATTCCAAACCTTAAGATCTATGACTTACAGCCAATCTGGTACCAAAAATTGCCAAGCACTTCTCAGGTGCAGATGACAAAAAACCTCAAACCATTTTAAGGAGAATGAATTACTTACCAAGAAGCCAGCTTGTAGAAGTTCCTAGAAGAACATTACAGAACTGTGCTTACAAGGAAACTGATTTGTTTTCATTAAAATCAGGGATCGGGGCCTCCCTGGTGGCGCAGCGGTTAAGCGCTGCGCTGTGGAGCTGTCAGCAGCGGCGACGCAAGTTCGACGCCGGGCAGGGGAGATTCCCACGTGGCCGCGGCAGACCTCTCCTGCCTCGCCCGCTGCTCCCCTCAGCAGTGTATTTCCATCCATCTACCTGTTCTGCTCCCCACTCTGTCTCTGGTGAACCCTCTCGCCACCCCATGCCTCTAGCCTGTACCCCAGCTTGTATGCATAAATAAATAAATCTTTAAAAAAAAAATCAGGGATCTTGGTATCATCAACATACTATCAAAAGATGCCCACTAAGAAGAGGACAGCTGTGTTGAAAAGATCAGAAAGTTACTGTCATAACTGTCATTTCAAGCTTACCGCAAGATTAAACTAGCAAAATGAATCACACAAACCATTCTCCATTTCTTCCATGTAAATCAGCACAAAAATGAAAAAGTGAGTCAATCTGATTGGCAGGATCTAAATTTTCATGGAATCTTTGTGGCAAACTTGGAACACAGTTTTGACTTTGCTAGTGTCTACATTAGAGGAAAATACACCCGCTGGATGCTGTACCTTATCTTGAGCAAGCCAGTTTTCCAAAATAACTGTAATCAGCAGCTATCTAGAGTTCAGTTCAAAACAGAACCCTGTCATTTACATGAACCAGAAGTGCTAAGAACCAGGAGGTGGTGAGCACTAATGCATTAGTGATGAGTCACAGGATATCTGTGTTCTAGTCCTGGAGTCCCTGCACTCAAATAATTTGATCCTCAGCAGATTCTGCCTCTCTCTGTTCCATTGTTTTGCTTTCATACATAATATTAATAATCTAAAATAAGACAATTTTTTAACTTTCTCACATGTGTTTTAACATATTCTAGCATTTTTGGAACAGCTGCTAAAAAGAAGTTCTGGGACATAGAGGTTTTCTATTCTTTACAACAGATTTGTTTTAGCCCGTGGAGGAAGATTAGAGAATATGTGTGTGCATTACTGAGAAAATGTTCAATTTATTAAAGTTTGGGAAGAGTAAAAGAAACATTAGACTATAAATTTATAAAAAGTTACAAGGAAGAAAAATAGGAAAGAGTATTAGTATGCCTCAGAAAATGAAGCAGTTGCCTGTAGCTAAGGGCTGAAAAAGCATCTAGACTCAAGGGACAAGATTTACAAAATAATGAACTTCAAATGCAAAGATGTTATGCAAAATACATACTTAGGAACGCAGTCATGAAAATAGTTTAGGAAATGCTGTGAAAGGCTTTGGGTGTGTTGGGACAACCTATATCCTGATTTTTATTTCCTAGTCTTCACTGCTTAGTTTTACCTGAGAAACATTTCATTGCAATCGTTATACATCATTTTATTTCTAAAGGAGAAAAAGAGAAATGCGACAAAAGAAGTAAAGTGAACTGTCAGAATAACATGCTCTTAATTCACAGCAAATATGAGCATCAATATGTCAGGCAGATGTTTCTGATCTTAGAGGACCTTAGAAGATCTAATTCTTCCTAGAAGTAAAGAAAAAACAAGAAAATGTTAGGGGAAGGAGGAATGATGAAAATGGAGGAAAACAGAGGGGAAGTGAAGGGAAGAGAAAGGGAAAGATGGAGATGAAGGAAAAAGTGAGGGAGCAGGAACAAATGGGGGGAAAGAGACAGAAGGAAAAGCAGGAGACTGGAGAGTGGGAAGAAACAGCAGCAATAAGAACATCATCATGCACTCTTATTTAAAACTGAAAGACAAAATTTGCATGCTGACCATAGATCTAAGGCATACAGTAGGGGAGAGGGAGAAAGAGGGGCCAACACAAGGAAAAGAAGAGAACAGGGACTATGATGAAAGTTCATGGGTGCTATTGTGTGGGAAAACTATGAGGACTACATCTGAGGGGCAAAAAACAATACTGTTCAAAAATCAATGATGGAAGAAAATAATTTATTTCATTTTTTTAAATTTTAAAAATCCACAGTCATCTTTATTCTTCCTTTCCTTTTGAATGGCTAAATTTCCCCCAGACACAGTGAAAATACATTTTCCTTTTTCTAAACTCAGTTGCCTCTGATCAAGTTACAGTGTACATATGCAGGCATGAATGTACTTGGGGAATAGATTGGAACTCTGTGTGTGTGTGTGTGTGTGTGTGTGTGTGTGTGTGTAGGGGAGAGAGCACAAAGTAGAATTCAATCTTGGATTTTGAAATCATTTTTGGATTTTTATAATCAAGGGCTGCCCATTTAAAGTCAAAAAAGTGAACTTAAGAAGTATAGTACCACTCAGTCAACTTTCATTAGAGCAAACAGTCATATATTTAAAAGCATCATGATTCACCATTCATAATTCCAAGAATGAGAATACATTGGTTAGGGCCTCCCCGGTGGCGCAGCGGTTAAGCGCTGCGCCGTGGAGCTGTTGGCAGCGGCGACGCAAGTTCGACGCCCGGCCAGGGAGAATCCCACATGGTGCGGCAGACCTCTCCTGCCTCACCCGCTGCTCCCCTCAGCAGTGTACTTCTGATCTGCCTGTTCTGCTCCCCACTCTGTCTCTGGTGAACCCTCTCGCCACCCCACGCCTCTGGCCTGTACCCCAGCTTGTATGTATAAAGTAAAAATCTTTAAAAAAAAAAAGAATACATTGGTTAAAGTTGAAATGAACTAACCTCTACCCACTAAAACCATTATAAGCAGACATTCTAGAAATTTTTTTTTAAAGACGTATTTTATTTATACATACAAGCTGGGGTACAGGCCAGAGGCGTGGGGCGGCGAGAGGGTTCACCAGAGACAGAGTGGGGAGCAGAACAGGCAGATCAGAAATACACTGCTGAGGGGAGCAGCGGGCGAGGCAGGAGAGGTCTGCCGCGCAATGTGGGATTCTCCCAGGCTGGGCATCGAACTCGTGTCGCCGCTGCCGACAGCTCCACAGCGCAGTGCTTAACCGCTGCGCCACCGGGGAGGCCCATTCTAGAAATTTTAATGTATGTGGCCATAAAAGGTAAAGAAAAGCACTACTGAAAATGTTGACTTAGCTATACCAAACTTCAAGTTAGTGCTAAGGAAACCAGGAATAAAAAAAAGAAAGAAACCTAGCAACTCTACATGGAATCTTTCCATTTCTTTTTTGCTTTCCCCTTTAATTTAACAAAATGTCACATCTTCTCATCAGAAAACTGTCCTACCTCAGACAAACCCCACTATTTCATTCTACTTATGCAATTAAGAATATACAAACTTGGGGGTGTTCCTGGTGGTGCAAGGGGTTAAGTCTCAGCACTATGAAGCTATGAGCAGCCACTGCAGCACAAGTTTGATCCCTGGCCAGGGAGCTTCGCAAATGGTGCAGCAGACCTCTCCTTTCTCCATGCTGCTCCCTCAGCAGTGTATTTCAGTAGACCTGTCTGTTGTGGTAACCATTCTGTCTCTGGTGAATTTTTTCATCCACCTACTCCCTAGTTCTTGTATGCATAAATAAATAATTTTTTAAAGATATATACTAACTTAAGGCCAAAATGAGAATTTTTCTAGCTTTCAATATATTTCTATATATAACCATGCAGACAGATTATTATTCTAAGGCATTTGCCAGTGAGTTTTGCCCCTGTTTCGAGGCCCTAATGAACTGAATAAGATTAATAAAAGTCAGGCTGTTTATTCATGGCTCCGAACCATAGAATTGGCTGACAATCATGTGGTGAATTTTATCTAATGTTTGTCACTCAAGATTCAAATATATAATCTGCATAATGAAAGCCAATGATTACTAGGACTATTTTAAATGACAATTAAAGTAATTCTTTTGAATTCTGTACCAAGATGAAAACGCCTTAACTTCTCAGCAGTTAAAACTAAAAAGATCTGGGGCCTTCCTGGTGGTGCAGCAGGTTAAAGTGCAGTGCTGTGGAGCTGTTGGCAGTGGTGACACGAGTTCGACACCAGGTCAGGGAGATTCCCACATGGCGTGGCAGACCTCTCCTGCCTTGCCCGCTGCTCCCCTCAGCAGTGTATTTCGGTCGATATACCTGTTCTGCTCCCCACTCTGTCTCTGGCCAATCCGCTCAGGGCCCCACACCTCTGGCCTACACCCGAGCGTGTATGCATAAAATAAATTTTTAAAAAAATCTTAAAAAAAAAAAAAAACTAAACTAAAAAGTATTGTAACCTCAAAAGCTGTTTTGGAGCCTCCCTGGTGGCGCAGTGATTACGTGTTGTGCTGTGGAGCTGTCTGCAGCAGCAACGCAAGTTCCACGCCCAGCCAGGGAGATTCCCACATGGCACAGCAGACCTCTCCTGCCTCGCCCGCTACTCCCCTCAGCAGTGTATTTCTGCTGCTCTGCCTGTTCTGCTCACCACTCTGTCTCTGGTGAACCCTCTCGCCACACCATACCACTGGCCTGTACCCCAGCTTGTATGCATACATAAACGAATCTTCAAAAAAAACAAAAAACAAAAAACAAGCTGTTTCATTTATTCTTATGAGAAAGAAATAGTGCAAGGCCAAGACACTATTTTTTCCTGTGGGGGGAAAAAATATATATATTTTTTTTTCAGATATCAGGTTGTTTATTGTTTTGTTGACTTTTTTGCATCTTTTTAGCTATGTGCTAAAATAGAAGCTAGTGGTTTATTCTTCTCTCATTTAAGAATGGGTTCAGGAGAAAGTGATTTGGGGCTAGTTGCTGGTATTTCCAGCTCACTGCTCCCTCCACCATTCCAGACCTACATGACTCTCTCACTTTCGTGGCTTAGAGAAGCATCAGAATGAAAAGTAGTTGGATTAAGGAATAAAGAAAGAAGAAGAAAGGGGATAAATCCTTTTTTAAATTTTTTAAAATATTTATTTATTTATGCATGCAAGAGCTGGGGTATAGGCCAGAGGTGTGGGAGGGGTGAGAAGATTCACCAGAGACAGAGCAGGGAGCAGAACAGACAGATTAACTGAAGTTAACTGCTGAGAGGAGCAGCGGGCCCAACAGGAGAGGTCTGCTGCGCCATGTTCGAAGCTCCCTGGCCAGGGATGGAACTTGTGTTGCAGTGGCTGTGGACAGCTTCAGAGTGCCTTGACTCAGCCCCTTGCACCAGGGAGGCCCCCCACTTTTTAAAAAAAATCCTTTCTTTTTTTTTTTAAAGAAAGTCTTCTGGAGACTTCCATGAAATTTATGTTTCATCAGCTAAAAGTTTGCCACATATCCATATGAAGTAGAAAAGGAGTGTGAGAAATGTGGGCCCATTCTGGGCCGCCATGGGCCTCACTTCAAACCAGTAACTATATCATACAGGAAAGGAATATTACAGAATGCAGACATCTTTACTTTTTTTGCCATATTCTCCCATCATTCTATTTTCCTTCTAGATTAACATAATTTTTACCTGCCCTTTTTACAAATCGGACCTTTAATCATCTAATTCCAGATTCTCTGTTGAATGGTAAGAATTTTAGCCAAGACATTTACCATTTCATGAAGTTCTTCAGTACTAGTATCTTTGTGATGCTGATTTTTTTCAATTACACTAATGCCTATAATGTTCTTAAGTATATACTTAGATCTTTCAACATATATTTTATTGGTTGTAGAAATGAGACCAAACCTAATTCTGGCAAAGTGACTAAAATTATGTTGCTTTTCAATATATAATCTTAATATGGTATCTACAATGTTATAATACAGTTACTGAAACATTTCAATGGCATGAGGCATTATTTGCTAGACTGTATTGCTTAAAAATATTTTCTTTCCGGAAAAGATAAATGGCTGGGATTACAACAAACTAAAAAGCTTCTGTACAGCAAAAGAAACATTAATCAAAACAAAGAACCAGCCTAAAAACTGGGAAAAAAAATTTGCACTCCATACAACAGACAAGGGACTGATCACAAAAATCTACAAAGAACTCACATAACTCAACAAAGCAAAAAATCCAAAGAAGAAATGCAAATGGCCAACAGGCATATGAAAAAATGTTCAACATCACTCATAATCAGGGAAATGCAAATAAAAACCACAATGAGATATCACCTTACACCAGCAAGAATGGCACATATTAAAAAAAAAAAAAAAAAAAAAAAAAAAAAAAAAAAAAAAAAAAACAGGGAAAAACAAATGTTGGCGAGGATGTGGAGAAAAAGGAACTCTCCAATACTGCTGGTGGGAATGCAAACTGGTCCAACCACTATGGAAAGCTGTATGGTGGGTCCTCAAATTGCTAAAAATGGACCCAGTAATACCACTTCTGGGAATCTACGCAAAGGACACAAAAACATTAATCCAAAAGAGACATGCACCTGTATGCTTATTGCAGCATTGTTTAGCTAAGATATGGAAACAACCAGATGCCCAAAAATAGATGATTGGATCAAGAAGATGTGGTATATATACACAATGGGATACTATTCAGCATTCAAAAGAGATAAGCATATGCAATTTGCAGCAATATGGATGGAGCTAGAAGGGATAATGTTCAGGAAAATAAGCCAGAAAGAAAGCAAAAAGTATTGAATGGCTTCACTTATAACCAGAATATAGGCAAACCAAACAAGGAGGAGACATCCAGCAAGGAGCGGGAGGATAAGGGCTAAAAAGGGGAGAAAAGAGCACAAGGGAGTATGGTGATGGTTCACGGATGAATCGGTGGTGGGTAACTTATGGGGAACACACAATAATGTAAAAAATATGAATAATTATAAAAAATATTTTCTTCCCTATCTTGGTGAAAGATTATTACTTCTCTGTTGCATAATCCTCAAGCTTGGTTAAGTGACTTGCTTTCATAAAAAAAGCGGAAGCTGAAGTGTCATGTGTCACTTCTGAGTGGAAATCTTAGGAATCAGCACAAGATTCACCATGTTCTCCTTTTCTTTGGCAAACAACCCAAACTCTCCTGAAAGACGTGACCCTGTCTGCCTGGACCGTGACCAAGACTATGAGTAGCAGATGTGGGAGACTAGGGTCAGTTCTGTTTACTATTCTGTACACCTGCCTATCCTAACATAAACAATTATGTCCATACATTCCAGAATTTCTCAAAATCCTTAGTCTTTGTCAATAAAACTTTCAATTTTTAATGAAAACAATGCTTCTACAACACTTTAAATAAAAATCCAATCTATCAACAGCCTATAATTTTTTTTTTAAAAATTCATAAAATTATCCAACAAAGTTTTTATATCTATTTGTTCTGGCCTCACTAACCTTTTCTTTGTACCTGGAAGGAAAAAAAAATCAACCTTGTTTGAAGCTCAGCAACTTTCAAGTTATTTCTTCTGCCTAACTGCCAGTTTCCCTGCCCTGAATATGTCAGTTCTTCCCTGATGCTTAGGTAAGTGTCAGACATGCTTGGCACATGTAATTAAAGAGTCCCCTTGTCTCAGGAATTCAGTTCCATAACCATTTTCTTATGCCACCACCAATATTTTATTTCATTACTAAGTTATTTTGTGTTTCTTCTCATAGTCTCTAAGCAATGTGAATAAAAGTGACATTTATCATCTGGAATGAAATGGGTAAGTCATAAATATTTGTTGAATAAGTGGGGGAGATAAGGTATGACACCACTCATATGTGACTGGGCCTGATGAAGAATCCCACTGTAAAATCAGAAGAAAGGACATCAAGGCAGTTTTTACCACTGGCTGAATTTCCAAAGGTCCTGAAAGCTTCCAAAGCTTTTCAGAGTAGGTCTTTGAAAGATTATCACTTGAGTGAGTCTACTATCACTTCTTGAACTACATCATCTATAAATGTTCAGATTCAGAATAAAGTAGATGATAATTCTGCCATTCTGTAGCAACTGGAAATTCATGTTTGTAGTGGACTTGGAATCTTCAAATGTTGAGAACATTATCAGTGAAATGGAATTGAGATTAAATTATTTTTTAAAAAGATTTATTTATTTATGCATCCAAGCTAAGGTACATGCCAGAGGCGTGGGGCGGTGAGAAGGTTCAGCAGAGACAGAGTGGGGAGCAGAACAGGCAGATCAGAAATACACTGCTGAGGGGAGCAGCGGGCGAGGCAGGAGAGGTCTGCCGCGCCATCTGGGAATCTCCCCAGCTGGGTGTCGAACTCCACTGCCGACAGCTCCATAGTGCAGCACTTAACCACTGCACCACCAGGGAGGCCCTGTAAATTCTACAGTGAAAATTCATATAAATAAACTATTTATAGCTCTGATTAGTGGAGGCAGCTCCCATATACACAGAGGAAGCAAGATTTATTACCAGAATCCTGAGATATTCCATCCAGTCTCTCAGTGTGAAATTTAAAAGACCGCTTTGAAAGGTGTACTGACAAAGGAGAGGATCTACATTCAGCAACAATGTTGGCGGGCTGGGATGAGCAAACCTCCGGTTGTTCCGAACAGGTACAATTTAGATTACAATGGTTTAGTAATGGGGCTTTTGTAATGTATTATCATGTTTTTAAGAGAAAATATTTCTCAGTTTTCTCAGAGACTCTGTATGCAGGTATTGCTATATAAGATTTCATCTCATCAGAAAATTTTTTTTCATAGAAATAGATTTATTAAGTTAGTTATAACTTATGTCTCATTAAGTTATAACCTACAAGTTAGTTATAACTTATGTCTCTATAAGTTATAACTTATGTAATAGAGTATGGAGACCTTATTTCTTCATTAAGATTCACATTATTTACACATAATTAATAGTGATAAATGTTAATTAATTTCATTATTAAAAAATTTATTGAAGCTAACACTGGCTGATAATATTGGCTAGGACAGTTCTCCTGTCTGCTTGTGACCATGCAGGTATTTCTTTTCACAAATCTTTTCCCTTTGCAAAGCAGCAGCAGCAGCTCTCCTGCCCACCTGTGACTATAATGTCAGCTAGGTTTCAGATGTATGACATAATAACTTGACATTTGTATAGTCTACATTCTGATCACCCCAAAAGTCTTGCCTCAGGACTCTCTGGTGGTGCAGGGTTAAAATCTCAGTGGCGAGCTATCGCCAGCCACTGCAGCATGAGTTAGAACTCCGGCCAGGGAACTAACCCACAAGGCACAGCAGACCTCTCCTGTCTCACCCGCTGCTCACCTCAGCAGTGTATTTCAGTAGATCTGCCTGTTTTGCTCCCCACTCTGTCTCTGGTGAACCCTCTCACCCCCCCACCTCTGGCCTACACCCCAGTTCTTACATCCATGAATAAATAAAAATAAATCTTAAAAAAGGCAAAAGTCAAAAATTTTTAAAAGATCAGAATAAGACCAGAAATTGAAACTCACAGAAGAAAACAGGTGATAAGTTTTTTCTACACTGATCTTAATGATATCCTTTTGGACTCCCCTCCATGGACAATGGCAACGAAAGCAAAAATAAATCAGTCATCCCTGCAGTTAAAGAAACCATCATTAAAACAAAAAGGCAACCTACTGAGTGGGACAAGTATTCACAAAACATACATCCAATGAGAGGTTACACTCATGAAAAAACTCAAACAAGTCAATAAAAAAGAAAGTAACCTGACTGAAAATTGAGTAGAGGGTCTGAATACACATGTCCCCCAAGAAACAGGCGGGTGGCCTACAGGAGAAAATACATTATCACTTGAAATAATGAACCATCATTACCACATCCCATTGTGAATGGCCATTAAAAAGCCAAGAAATGACGAGGACTGGTGAGGATGTGGAGAAAGGGGGACATTTGTACAATGAGAAAATTTTATCGATTAATGATTTTTTTTAGTTATGTTCCTAGCACTTTTTTCCCAGTACTAAGTGTTCATACTAGCTATAGAAACTATCTAATCCAACAGAACACATGCAACACAAAACTACAAAATATGCCATATGTTCTAACTAAATTAACCTATAAAGTCAATGAAGCTTCAGCAAATATTTCGACAAAGTTTTTGTTGCAATTCTAACAAATACGTGGAGAGGGTAAAGGTCCTAAAAATAGCACAATAATCATCACCAGATTTCAATACTTATAAAAAAATTATGCTCTGGGCCTCCCTAGTGGCATGGCAGGTTAAGCGCAGTGCTGCGGAGCTGTTGCAGCTGCGAGAGTTCCATGCCCGCAGGAGAGATACCCACATGGTGCAGCAGACCTCTCCTGCCTCGCCCGCTGCTCCCCTCAGCAGTGTGTTTCCGTTGATCTGCCTGTTCTGCTCCCCACTCTGTCTTTGGTGAGCCCTCTCACCGCCCCACACCTCTAGCCTACACCCCAGCTTGTATGCATAAATGAGTAAATCTTCAAAAAAAATTATGTGGGCCTTCCTGGTGGTACAACGGGTTAAGCGCAGCACTATGGAGTTATCCACAGCCACTGCAGCATGAGTCAGATACCAGGCCAGGAAGCGTCCCACATGGTGCGGCAGACCTCTCCTATCTCCCCACTGCTCCCCTCAGCAGTGTATTTCAGTTGATCTGCCTGTTCTGCTCCCCACTCTGTCTCTGGTGAATCATCTCACCATCCTACACCCCTGGCCTACACGCCAGCTTTAAAAAAAAAAAAATTATGCTCTGTGATATTGGCATAAAATTTGACAAAAATATCAGTGGAACAATATAGACAGTACAGAAATAACACGCATGCTTATACAGCTTTGTTTTTCAACCAAAGAAGCAACAAACTCAATGAAGGGAAATAAAGTGTGTCTTCAAAAGATGATGGGAAACAGCAGAAAACAAAAGTGTAGGAGAAAAACTGAACTTCATGTCACACCTCCCACCGTATAAAATACTTAACCTCACAATGAATTTATAGACCTTAAAAGTTAAAACTAAAACTAAAATTTCTAGAAAAACATGGGAGAATGTCTCTGAAGTATTGGGGTAGGCAAGGTATACTTAGTGAGGACAAAAAGTAACAAACTGGAGTTCATGAGAATTAAATAATTCAATAAAAGAAAATATTTAAGGAA
This sequence comes from Scalopus aquaticus, assembly GCA_004024925.1. Lineage (NCBI taxonomy): Eukaryota > Metazoa > Chordata > Mammalia > Eulipotyphla > Talpidae > Scalopus > Scalopus aquaticus. The sequence goes on along the minus strand of PVIJ01000693.1, from coordinate 100,201 downwards.
TGAAAAAGGAAAGCCCAGAGAAGAAGAAAGCATTTTGATATATGTAGAATTCATAATGTATACAATACTTTAGAAAATCAATGATAGATGATAATGGCCCCATAAAAATTGGGTGAGGAAGAGTAGACGAATAGTTTATAAAAGGAGATATATGAATGATTAATAAACATATTTTAAAAAAACCCTTGATATCATTAGCATTCAGCAATATCCAAATTAAAGTTGCCAGTTAAGAAATAATAGAATGACTTAAATTACAAAGACAATAAAACACCAAGAATTGATTAGGTAAGAGATACTGTGACCTTCAGTATTTTGCTAGGAATAAAGATGGTTCAATAATTAACGAAGACAGTTTGTATTTTCTCATGAAGTCAAAATAAATTCCATTTTTAGGAACTTATTCTAGAGAAATTAAGACATGTCCAAAAAGACATGTTCACAATGTTCACAGCAGGATGAAGTAAACACTGCAAATTAACTAAAAATAACTAAATTGTGTAGCCATGGAAACAATCAATCCTCCTTAACATCAAAATGAATACATACTTTATGATATATTCTTCCAATTATATATAATTTTAAAAGAATGAATGACGGGCCTCCCTGGTGGCGCATTGGTTAAGTGTTGTGCTGTGGGGCTGTTGGCAATGGCGACACGAGTTCAACGCCTGGCCGGGGAGATTCCCACATGGCGCGGCAGACCTCTCCTGCCTCGCCCGCTGCTGCTCTCAGCAGCGTATTTCCATCGATCTGCCTGTTCTCCTCCCCACTCTGTCTCTGGTGAACCGGCTCGCTGCCCCAAGCCTCTGGCCTGTACCCCAGCTTGTATGCATAAGTGTATGGGGCAACATCGATGGATCTCAAAAACATCATATTGAGTGAAAGTAGCCAGACCTATAATAACTTCTGTGGGATTTCATTAAATCAATCTCAAGAATAGGTAAAATTAAGTTACAGTGGTCAAAGTAAGATGAATAATTTCTTGTGGATATTGGAATTGAATGGATGGGTGCACAAAGGAATTTTCTGGAAGAGAAATCTTTCATAATTCTGCTGTTGTTGATCACATGGGGACACTGTGTCAATATTAATAAAACGCAGGATTTCTGATTGTGTGTATTGAACTTGGAAGTTACCACTTGAATGCCCTAACAAGTAAAGAGCTTAACAGACTGAAAACTAACTCTTTTTACATTTGTCAGAGCAGTGAAGTCATGTGGCCACCCACTGCCACCTAAACTAGAAACAGGCAGGCAGATACAGAGAATCCAACTTATAAGAGCAGACATTCAAGAATTGAAATCTCTGGGGCCTCCCTGGTGGCGCAGCGGTTGAGCGCTGCGCTGTGGAGCTGTCAGCAGCGGTGACGCGAGTTCAAAGCCCGGCCAGGGAGAATCCCACATGGTGCGGCAGACCTCTCCTGCCTCGCCCGCTGCTCCCCTCAGCAGTGTATTTCTGATCTGCCTGTTCTGCTCCCCACTCTGTCTCTGGTGAAGCCTCTCGCCACCCCACACCTCTGGCCTGTACCCCAGCATGTATAAAAAAAAAAAAGAATTGAAATCTCTGTAGGAACCAGTACTGGGGTAAGGAAAGCAAAAGTATAGCAAAGAAGCTACTCAAGGCACAATGCACACAACTCTGAGAGTTAAAAATTTCAGGGGGCCCAGTCACAAAGGGGTCCCCACACTTTTGAGAGTTTGACATCCAGAAGCCTACCTGGTTCAACAGCAAATATCAGAGAAAAATCGTTTCCTTCCTATGGCAGAGGAAGCATAAAAAGAATCATTTCAAATGCACCAGAACACTGTTCTGCACCAAGTCTGCCCTCAGAAGCTAAGTAATCAGGACCTAACCCGTGTAACCCAGCTTGCCTGGGAGGAGGGAAGTAACCGAGCCCAGCCCACCCTGGCCACCCTGTCCCACCCATGGGTGAAGACACAAAAAGTAAGAAACACTTGCTTAAGATTCCAGGCACGGGATGGGAAAAGGAGCGTCTCACCCCAATCCCTGGCGACCAAGTGCTGCCTGGGCCCGTTTCACCTGCTGGGAGTCGCGCGGCCCTTGTCCAGACTAAAGCAGAAGCAGCCCAGGGCCCTTAAATACCTCAAGACTAAGATTAGAGTGAGGAACTCTAGATTCTTGTAAAAGGAAAGATTTGTAAAATATTTCCAAAGCAAGAAATAGAGTCCCAGGGCAACCTCCTTAAATAAAGAAGCCCTTCAAGGAGCACCTCCTTAAATAAAGAAGCCCTTCAAGGAGCGGGGGCTTAGGGTCTACATAGGTTGCAGGCTGGGGTCTGAGAACAAAGGAATTAAACTTTATTTGCTGAAAAGGAAAATGGATTTGTCTAAAGTCTATGGGCCCCTCCCAGCGCGGTCCATTTCTCGTTGCTAGTGGTGAACATTTGTCAGCTGTCGCCAGTGGTGGAGGGGCTCCTGACCAGCTCCTGGCTGAATATCTCATGGAGGCTGGGTGCCTCAATCTCCAATCTGGCCCACTTTGATCTCAAGGTCTGTAGCTTCTTATTTAACAGGCTGACTGATAACTCAGGAATACACACACTGGGAAAAAATTAGAAAAAACAAAACAAAACAAAACAAAACACTACAAGCCAAGGAAATTTACGGCAGCAGGCACCTGGGTCTAGAGTCAGATTTATTTGACCTCTTGCTTATTTGTCTAATAAAAACAATGGGGGCAGGGGCCTCCCCTGGTGGTGCAATGGGTTAAGTCTCAGCACTAAGAAGCTGTCAGCAGCCACTGCAGCACAAGTTCAATCCCTGGACAGGGAGATTCCCACATGGCGCAGCAGACCTCTCCTGTCTCGTCCGCTGCTCCCCTCGGTAGTGTACAGTCAATCCGCCTGTTCTGCTCCCCACGCAGTTCTTGAGCCTGTTCTGCTCCCCACTCTGTCTCTGGTGAATTCTCTCACCCCCAGCCCCACACCTCTGACCTACACCCCAGTTCTTGTATGCATAAATAAATTTTTTTAAAAAGTAAAAAATAAATAAAAATAAAAACAATGGGGGCAGCAGAATTCTATCTTTCAATCCTGTCCCTCTGTCTGTCCTAGGACCTTTCCTGCATAGAAACACAGACTCAGTAAGACCAGGTGGTCATCAGACAATAGGCTGCTTCCTTACCCTGCAACTGACTGGCCTGTTACTGAAAACATATTGCCAGAAGTTCCCTTTTACCTAGTATGTGACTTCCAGCCACAAAGAAAACTTTGAAAGGACATACCAAAAGGCAACTGTGACTTCCTTCAGGCATGAGTGACAGGTGAAGGGGATTCACTGATTCTCCCCACCTCTTTACTTCAAAACTTAGACCAAATCAATCAATCAATCAGTAAATCAATCAATCAATCAATCAAAGAAAGTAGCTGAGATAACTCTTAACTGGATGTTAAAAAAACAAGTTGCTCTAGGCATATAGTATCCCAATGCAAGATTTCACTCAGGTACTTCTCAGTACATCTGCTTTTATTTGGAACATTTTATGTATTTCTTTTAGGAAATGATTGCTTTAAAAATAGAAAATGACAAGCTCTTAAAAATAACTCGCAAATGCATAGCAGTGACTATATGAAAGGTAGATAGATACATTTCTTAATTAAGGAAATGAGATCTGGAACAATTCTTGCAAAAATCTAATTATAATGGATACAAATGTCTCTCATTGACTCTCAATCTGCTTCTTCAGCTCTTATTTATTTTAATTTCCTATATTGTACATTTTCTATGGCTAATGTAACACAGTGACTTAAAACAACAAAAATGTATTCTCTCACAATTCTGGCGGACAGAAGGCCCAAATTAAGGTGCCTGCCAGATCCCATTCTCTGGAGAAGCTGGCAGATTGACTGCTAGCCTCCTCCTGTTTTGGGTGGCTGTTGGCTTCCTGTAACTTGAGGCCACATCACTCTGATCTCGACCTTTATGTTCACATGGTCTCTGTCTTCTTTCCTCATGGCTCCTATAAAGATATTTGTCAGTGGATTTAAGTCCACCCAGGCAATCCAGGATGATGCCCTCATCTGAAGATTTGTATTATTCTTTTCAAATGAAGTCATGTTTACAGGTTCTGAAGATTAAGACATGGATGCATGTGTGAAAGGACCAGCATTTAATCCACTCCTTACCCTTTAATATCAAATGAGCATTTCCCAATACACAGCTACATGCCTGGCATATAAACAAGGCTTATCTGCACACGTTCTTGGTTTCTAGCCCAGCTCAGTCTCTTAAGTTGAGAGAAAACTGATAAGTTACTAAAACTTGTTATGATTCAGTTGTCTGTAAAATGAGGATGAATAACAACATTTACATCAAACATTATTTTGGGAGCTGAGGAAGTTGAGAAGAATAATGTAAGTAGAACATTTCCTGGCATCTATTAAATCTGAATATATTTTAGCCATTATTTGATCAAGACAGGTTGAGCAATACACTTTCACCAATTTTGAGGGCCTCTTACATCATCAAATCTAAACTAGAGGGGAAAGAAGTAAAACCCAAACTTATCTGGTACATATTTGGACTTTATGGTCTCTTTACAGAAGAAGTTCACCTTCCTTGTTATTTTTTTTTCTTTTTCTGTAAACTGAGTACTGTTATGCTCCTTGCTTCATCTCCTAGCAACTGAGAGACCTGGATTAAAATAAACATAAATGACTCAGAAAGGGTAGCGGGAATTTCAAGGTTGACATCAATCACTGGAATAGGAGATCATTCGTGGGAAGATTTCGCTTCCCCCTTTCCTACTTCTTGTCTACCTCCTTTTCTTTCTACCCTAACTTGTTCCACAAGCAGCTCCCCAAAGTTGCTGCCAAAGGCAAGGAAAGAACAAAAGTGAAACAGAACAATAAAGTTCAACAAAACCTAAATAGATATGCCTTTTTCAATGAACAGACTGTGGAGTCCCTTTATTGCCCAGTCAGCCAGGAGGCCCACGCCTGGTGCTCACAGAAGGACTGTGCTCGTGAGGACGCAGCCTCGCCCTACGTCCCCCCCCCGTGTCTACACACACTCAGTTGTACCGGCTTCAAACCCCCCTTGTTAAAGTAAATATTATATAGACAAAGCATTATTAAAGTGAAACAAAGACATTGGTTTTTAGACAAATTAAGCTGCGCTCCTTGGCAACATGAGAAAAATATATGTCATTTGAAATTGTCTCCAAAACAGCCACAGGAGAAATAACGATAAAGGGAGGAAGGGGAGAGAGAGAATCTTAAAAATATCAAGAAATGATCACTCCCCGTACTTCGCAAATGTGTTCACTCCGCTTTACACAATGGCAACTGGAAACTGCATTTTAAGTAAAAAATGTGCTTTTTGGGTCATAGCCAAAAAATCCAAATCAAAAAAACGTTTGTCCCCTATCAAGTGGCTGGCTGCTGCCATCACTGAGTGACACAAGCTGGCTGCTTAAGTATATTCTTCCACATCTTCAGAGGCTGTAAGCCTGAAATTAAGGTGTCAGCAGGGTTGCATTTGATAGATTCTTTGCAGAGAATCTGTTTGATGCCTCTGTTTTTATTTTATTTCATTTTAACTGAGGCATCATTGGTTTACACTCCATGTGGTTCAGAGGCTTAGCAGCGTTAACTCCTCAGATGTGGCCCAGCAATGCCTGCTGTTCCTCCCAACCTCTGCTTCCATCTTCACAGAGCTTTTCCCTTCCCTTTTTTTGTCTCCACATGTCTGGATTTGACTTTTCTTGAAAGAACACCTGTCATGAAATTAGGGGTCACCATAACCCAGCATGACCTCATCTTAATGAGATTATATCCTCAAAAACCATTTTTCTAAATAAGATCATATTGACATGTTATAGGTGGAAATGAAGTTTTGAGGGGCAGTATTTACACCCAGTATAACTAATAACCCCAATTACATTTACATGTTTAAGTAAAATTAATGATTAAAATATGCTTCTATAAATTTTATCACCATCATTTGATTATTTTTCAATTATCACATCATCACATTTCCCCATCGCATTTATTATATAAAAAAGTAAATAATTTGGATCAGAAACACAAAATATATGGGGCTATAAAGCCTCATGTTGGGGAAATAGGTAAGTTTATAATTTAAATTTATATTTAGACATCTATTCAAGAAGGAAGAAAAAGAACAACAAATAAAACTTAAGAAATATACAGAAGGGCCAAACCTGGTGGTGCCAGGGGTTAAGTCTCAGCACTATTAAGCCTTCCTTCAGCAGCCACTGCAGCTTTAGTTTGATCCTAGCCAAGGAGCTTCCCACATGGAGCAGCAGACCTCTCTTGTCTCGTCCACTGCTCCCCTCAGCAGTGTATCTCAATCACTTAGCCTGTTCTGCTACCCACTCTGTCTCTGGTGAATCCTCTCATCCCATGCACTTCTGGCCTACACCCCAGTTCTTCTATGCATAAAATAAATAAATATTTTTTAAAAAATTAAAATCTAGGGCCTCCCTGGTGGCACAGTGGGTAAGCACTGCGCTGTGGAGCTGTTGGCAGCAGCGACACAAGTTCGAAGACCAGCAAGGGAGATTCCCACCATGGTGTGGCAGACCTCTCCTGCCTCGCTCGCTGCTCCCCTCAGCAGTGTATTTCTGTTGATCTGCTTGTTCTGCTCCCAACTCTGTCTCTGGTGAACTTCTCGCCGCCCCAAGCCTCTGGCATGTACCCCAGCTTGTATGCATAAATAAATATTTTAAAGAAATGTAAAATCTAGAGACATGTTCTTACAATGACACATAAACTTTCCATATATACATATAGATAAGTACAATTATGAATATATGTAATTAAAAACAAAAATGAAATGTTAATAATACTATCCATATTACTATGGAAAAATCCTAAAAGAGATAGCTTGAATTGAATACAAATAAGGGATGACTACATGAGAAAATGATATATATATTCAAGAGAAATTAAAGGAGGCCAATGAATGTAGTTATATACATTCTTAATTTATGACAGAATAATGTTAAATAATAAACTGTCATTTCACAAGGAAGTTAACGCCGGTCCACCATCAGCCTTGGTATTCTGGTCATACTTATGTCTTTACTTTTGTTGCCTGCATTGAGTCTATTGTTAAGTCCATAGAAGGATTTTCTGATACTTATTTTTCTGCTCTAGAACTTCATTTTATTTTCTTATACTTCACATTTTTCTGTTGAAATTCCCCATTTATTATTTATGTGTTTTGACCACCAAAATCATTTAAGGTATTCATTTTGTTCTTGTCAGGCCAGAGATTTTTTTTAAGTAGAACCAAACAAAAATCCTAAATACGTAGAAAACACTAAGTAAAATTTATAAATACTACTATTAAAAGACTCCACTAAGGAAATAAAAATGCAGTTCATGAGTAGAAAACATTTTCCTACTTATACTAAAAGATGACTTACTTGAAAAATATGTAAAGATCACCTACAAATCCACAAGTATAATGCACACACCCAACTGAACAACAACAAAAAGATATTTAAACTAGCCAACAAAAGATTTTAAGAAGTAATTTTATAAATCAGGATATCCCAACACTAATAAGAGTTTGAAAATGTTTTCTCCCATACTGTAGCAGTCATAAGGAAACAAAATAGTTTAAACAATCCAGTAGCACTCCAAACTCACTTGGGTGGCAAAATTAAGATAACTTAACATTAAGAAATATTGGCTGAGACATGGAACAACTGGAACTTTATGCAGTGATGGTGACAATCATTTTGAAATACTGTTTGCCAGCATTTTGCTAATGATCAATATATGCCAGCCTTAGGTATAAAACCAACAGAAATGAATGTACTTATGTTCGCGGCACTACATATCGCGGCACTACATATCCAAGAATGTTTAGAGTAGCCCTGTTTAAAATAGTCAAGGAATGGAAGCAAGGCAATTATCCTTGAAGAGCAGGGACTATAGAGTGTGGTATGTTGATATAATGTAACACTAGATAGCAACAAGAATGAAGTGTTTCCACATTCAACACTGGCACATGGTCAAGTCATCATGATGACTAAGGACAGAAAAGATTTGATTTTTTACAAAGTGAAATAACAGGTGAAATAAATGCAAGGGTGGGCTCACCAATGTCTTCTCTGGCTGGTTGTTGAATGGGAGAGGGACTGGAGAGGCTTTTTGTTTTGCCACACCCTGTTTGATAATGTGGGGAGCTGCTATACACCTGTAAATATTCATTAAGTCATTCTCTTAGAATATGGACACTATGCATGCTGTATTTCATTTTTCTTTTAAAGTTGTACAGTTGAACCTTAAATCCCTAAAATGCTAACATGACTAAAACCTTACCACTGCCGCTTCTTCAGCAAGCTAAAGATTATTAAGGGGTTCCGCTTTTCTTTTTTCATATAATACATATTCATCGGAGCATCGGAAGTCAGTCAGTCTTCTTGCACTTGGAAAATGTAATTTAGTTACTTAACATAAAAACAAAAACCTCACATCACCACAGATGGGGAGGTGGCTCAGGATGAATGCCAATGCCAAATTTTGTCTTTTCTTAACTCTGCAGATTCACATTCATCATAATTTCCAGCCTCTGACATTTCTTTCTTACCTCCTACCAGTTCAGTTATGCATTTAAAAAGATATTTTAAATATATTATCCAGAACTGTTAGGTGTTCAGTTCAGGAAGGGTTTTATATCCAGGTATGAGGTATGCCAGAAGGCCAAAATTCTCTTAAATCTTACTCAATATTTTAAACAAAATATTTCAAGTTTTTTATTTTGTTCAGTTCATGAGGCAGAGTTTCTCTGGGTTTTGTCCTACATGGCTTTTAACTTCAGATGATGAATTCATTTTCCATAGATTGTTTTCTGTAGACACTCCGCAAACTCTGGGCTGTCTGGCCAGACTTTCAGTTGATTGTAGCAGAATTCTGTGAGCCTTAACTCTACGGAACCAGTTTTCTGCCATTTTCTTGGCTCTGTGTTCTAGGAGCTTGCAGGTAGCGTTTTATCACAATTCACCACGATGAACCAGGCTTGAGCTTCAGGTACAATGAGACTCACCCTTCACTTCCCTATTCAGACAGCTCCTAGCCGGCAGCTTTCCAATGCCAGAGGATCCCTACTCCTAGAAGGGAGAGTCGGTGGACTCCTGACTTACCCAGGGATGTCCCTATTCCCCACAGTGCACAGTCTCGAGATGTTCTTCATTTCCACTTTATCATCATCATCATTATTATTATTATTATTATTATTACTATTTATAATATTTATTTTTAAAAATATTTATTTATGCATACAAGCTGGGGTACAGGCCAGAGGCGTGGGGTGGCAAGAGGATTTGCCAGAGACAGAGTAGGGAGCAGCACAGGCAGATCAATGGAAACACACTGCTGAGGGGAGCAGCAGGTGGGCGAGGTAGGAGAGGTCTGCTGTGCCATGTGGGAATCTCCCCAGCAGGGTGTCGAACTCCAGCTGTCGGACAGCTCCACAGCACAGCACTTAACCACTGCGCCACCATTATTAAACCCATAATAATTCTCTGCTTCATTATTAAACCCATAATCTCAACGGTCTTTATCTCTTAACCTGTGCGTTGCCTGCTTTGATTCACATTGACCAAATTATCTTCTGGTTGCCTTTTAGTTCTGGAAATTGTTCATTCCTTTTCTTATTTGAAAAATCAACTATACCATTTAAAAGGATGATATCTAATATGTATATATGTGGTATTGTATTTGCAGTAGGTGGGATTATCTTTTTACATTAGTTTGATGAGACTCTTACTGTACTTACAATCTGAAAAAAGTACTTATTTTTTAGGGCCTCCCTGGTGGCACAAGGGGTTAAGTCCCAGCACTATCAATCTATCAGAAGCCTCTGCAGCATGATGGCCAGGGAGCTTCCCACATGGTGCAGTAGACCTCTCCTGTCTTGCCTGCTGCTCCCCTCAGTGGCATATTTCTGTAGATCCACCTGTTCTGCTCCTCACTGTCTCTGGTGAATTCTCTCACCCCCACCCCTATAACTCTGACCTACACCCCAGCTCTTGTATGCATAAATAAATATATATTTTTAAAGATTTATTTTTGCATACAAGCTGGGGTACAGGACAGAGGCGTGGGGCGGCGAGAAGGTTCACCAGAGACAGAGTGGGGAGCAGAACAGGCAGATCAGAAATACACTGCTGAGGGGAGCAGCGGGCGAGGCAGGAGAGGTCTGCCGTACCATGTGGGATTCTCCCTGGCTGGGTGTCGAACTCACATCGTGGGCTGCCGACAGCTCCACAGCGCAGCGCTCAACCGCTGCGCCAGCAGGGAGGCCCAAATAAATATTTTTTTTTAAGTACGTATTTTTTAGAAACATCTTCAGCAGACTTCCAGAGTTTTCTTTAGTTATGCAAATGGACTGCATCTCTCCCCAAGCATTTAACTAATTTCAAATGTAAGCAAAATTTGGGAAGTCCCAAGATTGCAGGGCTATTCGTCTTAGTCATTCCTTTCACACTAACTGGAGAATACATTTTTTTAATATTCTGTATACTTGGGAATGCACATTGATTAGTCATTGACTGTAATTAGCATTAATGTCTATTAAAATATTCAGAAGGGTGCACATTCAAGTGCAATGAACAGGTTTGTTTGAAAGTCTTTTCTTTCTCAAATCAGTTGCTATGAAACAAGCTATCTGTTCTGAAGCTGACAAAGTCAGCTAATGATGTGGTGATTTCTATTATGAAAGTTCTTCTACTGCTGCCTCCAGCCCCCTTCTTTGGTGTGTGCAGATAACCCCACCCTGTGCTCACCCAAACTGTCTCCTTAGAGCACAGTGCATTGCAGCACACCCAAGCTTATATTTTACGCACCACACACTATATATGGTGCAAGTACCTATCCTAAACCACGCTCTTCTCCCTCTTTTATTAAAATATAGCACAGTAACCTCCCTAGTTTGACTGTTCACCCAACCCTGCAAAGATGAAACATTTTACAAGTATCCACGGCACACCATGTAACGTGTGAAACTATTTATCGGGCTTCTTTCTGTTTAAGATTAAACTTCATACTCGCTGAAGGTGAATTCATATGTCAGGATCACTAATCTTGAAGCTTAAAACTGTGAGTGGAGATTTGGTATCACCTTCCCCAGCATCAGCTGCTACTCTCTAAGCTTCAGTCATCCTGAAATGTGCATGTTCTCAGCTCCGTAAACCCCACTGGTAAGTTTTCTGAATGATTTACAGAATGCACTTATGCTCCTGCAAGTTGTGTAAGTTGGTATCTCAGACCTTTTCCCAAGACTGCTCTAGAAGGCAAACATGTTTCTTCCCGAGGAGTACCACTGAAATATCTCATTATTAACTATTCTAAAAAGGAACAGTCTACCGTAATTACTTAGGAAATTTCAAAAGTTACAATTTTGAAAAAGAGTGAGTTTGCATTATAATTTGCAGCAATACTTCAAGTCAAGTGGTAGAGTCGATTTAGATTTATTTTTGATGCTCCTGAGAAATATATATATATCTATAATTTCCACAATTTCAGTATTCCTCCATGAAAGATCACTCTGTGATACATATTTAGGTCCCCCATGTGGTCCACAGCAATACACACATATCTACACATAGCCCTCGGTGTATTTACACCAGCTGCAAGCAGAGCCCTCAGAGCCGCTTTCTTCCTGAAGCCCCAAGCCCAGCGAACCTTCGAGGACACGGGCCTCCATCCACACTGAGACATCTCCCCTGGCACTGTGTTGAGTAGCTGAGATGCTGGAAAACCAAAGTTACTCTATTTTACATTTGATGATGTCTTAGGCTAGCTATGATAGGTGCCTTGCCTTGGGAAGATGGCCCATTTCCCCATGGCTTGTTCATGTGTATTAATTTGTAGTCACGACCCTTACACAAGTCTATCATTAGGGTCTCCCTGGTGACTCAAGGGGTTAAGTCTCAGCACTATGCAGCCATCGGCAGCCACTGCAGCACGAGTCTGATCCCTGGCCAGGGAGCTGACCCACAAGGATCAGGATCAGCAGACCTCTCTTGTCTCGCCCGCTGCTCCCCTCAGCAGTGTATTTCAGTAGATCCACCTGTTCTGCTCCTCACTCTGTCTCTGGTGAATCCCTTCACTCCCACACCTCTGATCTACACCCCAGCTCTTGCATGCATCAGTAAATAAATCTTTTTTTAAAAAAAGTCTATTAATTAGAGAGCAAAGACATCAGTGACAAGTCCCCCTGCATATCTGGCACCATTAGCGTTACAGAAAAATGAACACACTTAATCTAAGAAGACTCCTGTCAGGGTGGGTGGTACGAACCCGGCCTCGAAGCAAGTTCTGTCCACTGGCTTAGGTGCTGAGCACCCCTCTATGTAAGTTGCCCTTAATAAACTTGTTTAAATTGTATTTTTACTGTGGTAACGGTTTACAACTCTGTGCATGATCTAGAGGTCTGGGATCACTCCTTTCAGCCATGTGTCACCACACCACGCCCACCACCAAGGCGCCCAGAGCCCGCCACCCTCACCATTGCAGCAACAGGCTAGAAATGGCGAGGATGAGGCTAAGTGAAATAAGCCACGAGAAGAAAGACAAATACTGGATGGTGTCACTAACAGGCATAAAAGAGAAAAAAACAAAGAGTCAGATAAGGTTAAAATTTAAAAATTAATCCTTGGAAGAGGACCTTGGAACTGAGGCAACCAGAGGGGCACAAGGGCAAAGTGGGGAGAGAGCACAAAGCACTACGGGTACTCAGGTGGTAGAGCACTCTGAAAATACACTAAAAGGGGGAGATCTGATACTTCCAAATACAATAATGTTAACCAATGGCACATCAATAAAAATTTTAAATAGGGCCTCCCTGGTGGCGCAGCGGTTGAGCGCTGCGCTGTGGAGCTGTCGGCAACGCGCCATGCGGGTTCAACGCCCAGCCAGGGAGAATCCCACATGGTGCGGCAGACCTCTCCTGCCTTGCCCGCTGCTCCCCTCAGCAGTGTGTTTCTGATCTGCCTGTTCTGCTCCCCACTCTGTCTCTGGTGAACCCTCTCGCCGCCCCCTGCCTCTGGCCTGTACCCCAGCTTGTATGTATAAATAAATAAATCTAAAATAAATAAATAAATAAATAAAAATTTTAAATAAGTAATGATAATACTAGACGTGGGGATATTTTCAAGAATTTTTATAACACAGAGTAAGAGATCTTACCTGAATGTGTTTACTCTAAAATGCGAATTCAATGCTCTGTACTTTAACTATTTCACTTATTATTTTAAAGCATTTATAGGTTACCCAAAAATTTTGAAATTTGGGCCTCCCCGGTGGTGCAGCGGTTAAGTGCTGCACTGTGGAGCTGTCGGCAGCAGCGATGCGAGTTCGATGCCCGGCCGGGGAGAATCCCACATGGTGCGGCAGACCTCTCCTGCCTCGCCCGCTGCTCCCCTCAGCAGTGTATTTCTGCTCTGCCTGTTCTGCTCCCCACTCTGTCTCTGGTAAAGCCTCTCACCGCTCCACACCTCTGGCCTGTACCCCAGCTGTATGTATAAATAAAAAAAAAATTGAAATTTAAGAAATGACTTTCAATAGTAGTCTAGTAAGTTGTTTAACAAGCCCTTTCACTCTTTCATGTAAGTGATGAATCACAGGCAGCTTTCTACAAGGATTCCCAGATTAAACCAAACAGCCACATTCAAAGCAGTATGTCTTTGGGACTAGTTCAGGATGTTGAAAATTCTGAGGACTTTCAAATGGAATAAATACATGGAACAAGTATGCAGAGAAAATTCAGCTTTGACTTATTCAGATTTTCAGTGAAATAAGTCAAGTTAATGTATGTATTATGAAATCCTGAGAAGTTGTTAACATGAGCAAATGTTAACATTTATTGTCCAATGTTTCATGATTTTTAGAAAAAATATAAAGGGCATGTATATCAGTATGAGCTAAAATATACAGTATTATATCTATCATCCATTTTAATCATCTACTTTATCAGCATGTACACTCATTCTAAAAAAGGGACTTGAATCTAATTGACTTTATCTCCCCTTTTTACTTTAAAGCATTCATTTTTCTCAAGCTGATATCATTCCGCAGAAAAAAATAAATTCAAACCGTAAATGTCCATAGAAGCCTGGATTTACCCAGTGATACTGTCATTTTTTACATTCTTTTAGTTTACCCATTTTCTTCTTACTCAAAAACACACTATTCTGAGTTAGACATTTCCTATCTGATCCCTCAAGAAATTCAAAGTGATTATCTTCCTTAAAAAATTTTCTACAATAGGGGCCTCCCTGGTGGCACAGCGGTTAAGCGCTGAGCTGTGGAGCTGCTGGCAAGAGCAATGCGAGTTTGATGCCTGGCCGGGCAGATTTCCACATGGTGTGGCAGACCTCTCCTGCCTCGCCCACTGCTCCCCTCAGCAGCGTATTTCCATTGATCTGCCTGTTCTGCTCCCCACTCTGTCTCTGGTGAACCCTCTCACCACCCCACACCTCTGGCCTGTACCCCAGCTTGTATGCATAAATAAATCAATCTTAAATTTTTTTCTCTACAATAAAGTGAGGATTTATTAGCATTTGGGTACTGAGTATAATAGTAAGATGAAAATGGGTACAAGCTACATTCTTAGGCAGTCTATAAACATGCTTTAATAATATAATAGGGACACAATTCCATGATCCACTGATGAACTGCATTCCACTTCCCCTTAAAGTTTTCTGATGTTCATATTTGCTTATTATAGAATGAAATATTTTCTTTGTCATCTCAGTTTATTACATTAAAGCCATAGATCCACATAAAAGAGATCTACTTTTCTACATTTTATTTACATTGAATGGACACGGATGATCATGTTGGATACTTAGAAGTGTATATTCTTAAAGTGTATTTTTTATGTTATGGCTTTTATATTTTATGCTGTGTCTTTTAGAAATGAATGGTCCCTCACAGATGCCCTCAGAAATTGAATGTCATTTAACTAGTCATCAAAGATTTCCTCAAGGTAATTTCAGTTTTAAGGGAGACTTCCCTAATGCTATCTTAATCTTAAGGAATCACTTTTTTCCCCTAAAGTTAAGCTGGATTTCCCCCTTCATTTCTAAAAGGAGCATTCTTTGGAAATTGGAGTGTGACTCTTAATGACAAGGTTGCCCAGAATAGTTCCATTGTTAGTTTGTGACTGCTGTCATGTGCTGCCAGTTCCAGAAGCTACAGGAAACGGGAGAACAAAGACATATAAAGGACCTTTGGCTATAAATGACAAAAATAATAATAATAAATGTGAGCTAAATCTGTCTATTGGCATCTATGGAGATAAAATTCAACTCATAAGTCACAAATAGAATCATTCTATGACTTTATATACCAATTGCTAGCAAACTTCCTCATATGGAATTTTATATTCCCCTCTCTTTTTTCATTAAACGGTAGAGATCGTGCTGCTTTCAAAAAATAGAAAATGCTTTTAACATTATTTGTGGATAGTTAGACATCATGCTTGCTACAAAGCTGATTATACAAAAAAATTGCGGTAGTTAATGAAGTTACGAATCAATCAGTTGAAATGACAAATGTATTGCTAAGCACTGGTTATTTACATTGACATATCACTAACTTTGTGCACACAGAGGTATTTGCCACTTTGGTATTTCCACAGTTACATTCTATTTTCTTAAATTCTCTTTTAACTATAATGCTTTGTGTTCATGAATTTGTTTTGTGTTCATGAATTTTATTTCTAGCTCCAGGTGATTTGTCTAAAGGCAAATCTCAAAACTTTAAACATTACTTGGATAACGTTTTCTTTCTTCTGATTTTTTATATTTTAAAATTAATTTGAACTTTGTTGATACTGTCTACTTTATTTATTTAAATGGTTTCCTCTGTTCTGATACCATATGTATTGTACTCTAATGCAGGGTTTCCCAGCACTTTAACCATAATTTTTACTCATCCATGTCACTACATTGCTACAATTTCAAACAAAACACTTTGATTTTCAAGACTGAAGCTACAGAAGGAAGTATGTGCAAACTTGATACCCATTCGGCAACATGTTTAGAGATGAATGCTGAACCAAAGTGATAAAAAAAACATAAATTTTCCAAACCCACCCAGAGTTACTCTTTTCCTCCCAATTTTTGATAAAAGGATGATGGTACTTAAAGGGTGCATAAAAATTGCAAAGATCTCTTCATGGTGCACAAAATTGTATATAACAGGAGACCAGTGAATAGCAATATTCATTTTGACCAATCTGTCTTGTTGAGCAAATTTCTGTTGTGGTCAGTTTGTCAAATTAGCCAATTCATTTTCAACCAATTCACCTGTAGTTTAATAAAATAATTCTATAGTTTCTGTTGCTGTCATTGAAATCTAAAAATCCCTAAGAAAGAAATCAGTTTGAAGAGAATGGACATAAAATCTTCCAAGGGAAGATGTTTTTTTGTTTGTTTGTTTGTTTTCCTTTCAGGGGATTTAATAACTAGTTGTGCTACACACTAATTTGTTGTTAATTTTGACCAGCATTTAATGTGAGAGAGTCATGTAGAAACCTTAAAAGTACCAATTTTATAGAACATTAGAAATTAAATATATCTAGGATAGATCAGTGAGTAAAAGAACAGGTACAGAAAAATATGATTATCATGATTCCACATTTCCACAAAACAAACCACTACCAACACCTGCATTTTTGTGACAAACCCCTGAACATACGGCATTAATGTAAAGGAATTAGGAGGTAGGGACTGTCATGTTTACTTGGTAGTTATTGGGGATATGTTTAGCTTTTAGTACTTTGATTATTTAAAACATGACAAGGTCTATGTGACTAAACAGCCATTTGGCTAATGATACAGATAGGTTTGGGTATACTTCTAGAGGAAAGTGGCAGAGTCTACAGCGAGAAATGGAAAGTGGTAGGTCCATGCACAAACTGGACAATCAGAGGATTGTGAATGATAGCAAAGATATGGTCACTTCTTGAGGACAATGAGTATCCTTGAGTCCCAAGAGCCCAAAGGGAGAATAAGTGGGAAGCTGAATGTCTCCTGCCACGGGGACAGAAAACGAAGAGCAGGAGGCTTTCTAAGTTCCCTCACAGCAAAAACTGCACCAAAGTTAAACAAGCAAGACAAACTTTATTTAAGACTATTGCAATAGGGGAGAGAGATGAAACTCAATTCTACTGAAAAAAAAAAAGTCAGGAGGATTATTTTAAGTGCTAAGGGAGCTATTAGAAAAGTACTAGATAATGTTTGAGATAAGCTGATAAATACAATGTGTCAAGCATATTGACATATGCTCAAATTTGTAAATATATTTCTCTGTGATTAAGCCATCTGTATACTGAGTTAAGCTCCTGACTCACATAGGCTGGGAGATAGGGGCAGTATCTTCCTTTAAGGTTAATTTAAAGAAATAATTTCTAGGTTTCTGAGGAAGGCATTCCAGGTTGTAAAAATGGCCTGCAGCTTTTTTGAAAGGTACACCAAAAGAATGCACGTTTACAAGTTTTCTGAGGTAAACACTCAGAGAAAAAGGAGACCAGGGATCTAGGCTTAGGAAGAAGCCTATCTAAAATTGAGACATGCTTGGGGGAACATTAGGCCAGCTTGGCCATTTCTTTACATTTCCACTCAATAAGGCCAGATTTTCTTTGTCTTTATTTACCAAAAGGCATCCTTATACTACTACAAAAAGAAAAAAATACTATGATAACAACATGTGAGCCAAAATAAGTTTATAGATCAAAAGTGACATTATATAAGAGAGATAAGCAAAGAGACAAGACGAAGCAGATTTCAGAGCACAAAAAAATCAGATATGGAATTTCTTCAAGAGTCACTTGAACAAATATATAAATAAATAACAGAGTACTTAAAAAGATTAAAGGCATCATATACAAATTTGACATCGTGGGACCTCCCTGGTGGCACAAGGGGTTAAGTCTCAGCATTATGATGTTATCACCAGCTACTGCAGCATGAGTTTGAACCCTGGCCAGGGAGCTAAGCCACGTGATGCAGCAGACCTCTCCTGTCTCGCCCGCTGCTCCCCTCAGCAGTATATTTCAGTAGATCTGCCTGTTTTGCTCCCTTCTCTGGTGAATCCTCTCACAGCTCCCCCCCCCCAACCCGCACCCCCGCCACACACATCTGGCCTACACCCCAGCTCTTGTAGGCATAAATAAATAAATATTAAAAAAAATTTTTGACATCCTGGAGCCAAATCTACTTAGCAAACTAAAGCAATTGACAAATGATTTAAAGAAAGCATGTTTGTTTTGACATTAATTTTACTGGTCTAAAAGTAAAGTTTAAAAAATAGTCATGGTGCAAACATACAGAGACAGAATTCCTATGCAGGAGCTAAGAAAAAGGAGCCCTAATTCAACAGATTCTTAGTGGGGTTGTGGGACATAGGTATAGAGGAGAAGCAATAATTTAAACAAATAATACCTGTTGAAATTACTAAGTATAAGAAAAATATGAATGTGCAGAGCAGAAAAGCTCACCAATTTTTCAAGTGGATGGATGAAATATTACATACAGCTAAGCCATAGCTTGGTAAAATTGAACCTAAAGGATGAAAAATAAGCTTTCAGACTCTATGGCAGACAGAGCAAGTTAACTACAAGGGAAGGAAAGGAAAGAAAGCAGATGTCAGACATCGATCCTATTTGTTGAACAGAAATTGAGAATTTTATACACACCTGTCAGGAAATAAGAATGCTATCCAAAGCATCTGAAATAAAATACTGCCCATTGAGTAGCTAACATACAAAATGATGTTCAATTTCACAAATAATCAAAAAATAGAATAGAGGTTAAGATTAGAGAGGAAAGGATAATCAATACAGTGATTTCTTCAGAAATCTTCAGAAAAGGAGAGTAACCCAAGGTTTGTGCATGACTGCAACAAGAAAAAGTTATCAGGTTGACCAGTTTCCTGGGGGTGCTGTAGGGAGGAGAGAGAGAGAATTGCCCAGAAGGAAGAATGGGAGACATTTTCCAAGGGCCCTTGTATGTCTGCAGGTCTTGTGAGCAGACTGCCTTTGTCCTATCTTCAAGGTCATTGTGTAGTAAGAGCTTTGGAAGACAGATAACAGGGCAGGTTAGTTCACTGGCTCTTATGTTTAAAACAAAACAAAACAAAAAAAATGTCCTAAATGGCAAAGATAAGGATGACTTTCATTACCCATTTTAAAAGATGTGCGTCCCTAAACTCAGGGCCCCTATCCTGCAAAGCAGCCCCATTGCACCCATGTCACCTGCCCACCTTGAGCCAGTCTGCAGGAACTGGATTTAGGAGAATAGATACAAGGATAATCAAAATATCCTGACCACTCTATTGCTGTGATGATAAACTCTCTTTTGTCTTGGGGCGGGAGGGAAGGTGGGGGGAAGGAAAGGGGGGGAAGATACTATTTAAAAAACAAAAGAAACTAAACAGAGACTTGATGGAACAATGAAGACTGTAAAGAACCAGAGTGACAAGTGCACATAGGACATGCAAGCACAGACGGGATCCCTGTACTCTGTATTAAGTCATACTCTAATGGCTTGTCTGAGGACACACTGTGAGGGAAATCCTCCTAAATAGACTGTGTCCCTGCAAACTTGACAGTTGGGGTAGGAGGTGGTGGAGAGAAAATTTCTAAACTCTCCAGAGAACAGGAGAGAACGAAGGGGATGAATGCAGTTTGAAGTCTGGGTTAGGGGACTGTGGGATGGATGATGGTGCTGGGCGGTGCGGGGGAATAAAGCTTCTCAGTGGGGAAAAAAAATGTTGGTACCTATTTTTAAATAATACAGTCATATATGTCTGAGACGAACTAGGAAAGGGCAAGGGTTGGAGACACAGAATCGACGCTGAGTGGGAAGTGAGAGAGGAATTTATAGCACCTCAATCAAGCGATTACAATTAAGAAGCAAAATAAATAAAAGGGGGAAAAACCTTGTTTTTGCATGAAGGCCTCCTGGAGGACACTGAAAACCAAGAGACTGGGTTGGACTGCAGACAATCAGGGGTTAACCAGTGAGCCCGGCCTGTGAACGGAGCAAGATCCTTACCTGCAGAACTGCAGAGGTGACCAGATAGGGAGGTGAGGGGGCTTTGACAAATCATAAAAGCATGACAAGAGAAGGTCAAGTAATAACTTTTTAATATGTAGCAAAGACTTCTGGTTCAAATTTAAAGTTTCTCCACTTTTCTAGCTTGGAACCAGGAAGGTTGGAAATCTGCCATGCCACTTACCCATCTTGGTATCATCCACTCACACTTGTGATGTCTAAAGCCTCCAGGACACAAGGGAGGCAACGAGAAATAGTAACACAGCAAGGAAACTTGTATTTCACTAATACCCCTCTGATATTGGTTTCTACTGAGTTTGAAGATTTTTTTAAAAGATTTATTTATTTATGCATACAAGTTGTGGTATAGGCCAGTGGCATGGGGTGGCAAGAGGGTTCACCAGAAGCAGAGTAGGGAGCAGAACAGGCAGATCGATGGAAATACATTGCTGAAGGGAGCAGCGGGCGAGGCAGGAGAGGTCTGCTGCGCCATGTGGGAATCTCCGCCACCAACATTGCACTCATGTAGCCACTGCCGACAGCTCCACAGCACAGCGCTTAACTGCTGCACCACCAGGGAGGCCCTGAGTTTGAAGATGTTTGATGCCAAAATCTTTTCACATTTAAACACTTCTGACCCTTCATCACCTCTCCAAATGGACCTAGATCCACAGATGCCATTATCTTTTCAGTGCATAGTCAGTACCTACAGCTTCCATCCTGTGGTGTTTACAGACATAAGAAAAATATCTCCCAGTTCAATGTCTTCCTAGTTGGAAACATTTTTTTAAATTCACAAACTGAATAGCCATAACTCTCAGTAAACCATTTTCAGTTCATATATTTAATGGGAAAATACATGCACACATTACCAAAACTTAAAACATTAGAAGCATGTAAAAAAGTGCATGTAAATCTCAAGATACTCTAAAATAAAAGATAGAATAGCAGAAGAATACTGTACAGAAGGTCAGTAAGCATGCTGAAGATCAGTTTGTATACGAATGGTATGCAAAGTAAATGCAGTTTTACATGCAAAGTAATTACCAGTTATAGGTAAGTAATAATATTAGTTTTTTTTTAATCTAAAGAAAATTAATTTACATATAGGTACTTTGATAAGTTTAGCTAATTTTAAGGGAGTTGGTTAGGATTTTTAGGTTAATATTGAATTCTTTATTATTTTTCCCTTTAAACAAAAATAAATAACAAACTCTTGGTTAGCTTTCTTGCACAAAACATCTGTTTTCAAAAATGGATTACTAACTAAATGGGAGTTCTCACATTTCCTCACCATCTGGCACCCAATGTCTAAGTTAATATCATGGATATTAGATTTCTATTATGACAGTCTCTTTAAAGCTCAGATTTCTGCGTTAGCGGAATCCTAGTTGCTCTAGCAAACATGCAGCAAGAATCCTGTGACTTAAACACATAAATGTTGCTGACCTTGCTGTAACAATATCGCAGCTGCTGGTGTCTGTGGGTAAGTACCGTGCCTGGCTTCAAGTCCTCCACGTGCCTTTGCCAAGCTCATGACCCCCTCTCCTAATATGGTCCGAGCCTGCAAATGAGAGCCCCTCTGGAATGCGGTGATGAGGACACCCCGCCCAGGTGGCACACTCCTGAAGACCTTCATGAAACATATGTCCATGGACCCTCTCACAAATGTACTTCTCTGATGGGTCATGTGGCTTCACATAATATGCATTTTCCAACATGCCTCTCACCTAGTGCCTTTCACCTCTTTCCATTGCTTCTTCGAGACTGTCTAAGAACCACTCTGTCAATAAGGTTACCTTTAAGTGCTGGACAAACAGTTAATGTTCCGAAAGAGATAGCCCAAGTAAATTAACGCTCGGTCTTCTGATCCCATGCCAATGCCATGAGTCCTCCACTGAGGCACTCCAAAAGGCTTTAGAAGTCCCTACACATTCTTTGGTAGCTACTGAAGATTCTAGATGCCAGGCAAGTCTCAGTTGCGATGTCAGGGAAGTCGCAAGAGCAAGGAACTGTGGGATGCTGCATCTGGCAACATAGGAGAGAGTCATCAAAGCCAAGGACCAACTAGGCATTACAACCAGGGCCTCCCTGGTGGCACAGGCGCTAAGCACTTGGAAGCTACCCACAGCCACTGCAGCACAAGTTCGATCCTCGGCCAGGGAGCTCACCCACAAGGCGCAGCAGACCTCTCCTGTCTCGCCCACTGCTCCCCTCAGCGGTATATTTCAGTAGATCCGCCTGTTTTGTTCCCCACTCTGTCTCTGGAATCCTCTCACTCTCCTGCCCCTCCACCTCTGGCCTACACCCCAGCTCCTATATACAAAAATAAATAAATATTTTAAAAAAGTATTAAAAAAGGAATTATAACCAGATATCTGGGGACCAAGTCCCAGGCTAACAAGGAGCAGCAGCCCAGTCTCTTGGCATGATTGTCTTCTTCAGAGAACAGACTAAGTGGTACACCAGCTGCAGAACCTTCAGTTCTGAGGCAGGGAAAATAGAATCTAACCCAGACTCCAGAAGGACTGAGCCATGACCTCCTGCCAGGGGGAGAACCTGAAGAGGTGCCAGTTCTCCCTATAGTCAGGTACCACTTAGGAAGGGAAGTAGAGGAGCCCAGATGCCCGGATGCTGGAGAGTCAGGTGCATAAAGGAGTGGGATTTTAAATTTGTTGAATAAATTACTCAAAAGGCACTCATTTAGGCTATAAAAAAATTCTAAACTAGTATTTAATGGCATATTTAATTCTCATTATTGTTTATCTCTCATTAGGGAGATAGAGGTTTATGTGCAAGTTGATATCTTTTGTTGAAAATAAAGGAAAATTAGAACCCTATTGCTTTCATATTTATTAATATTCCTTTTCCCTAAATAGCTTTTTCTTTAATATTTTTTGTTTATGTTCATCTATAGAGGAGGCTGCTAAATTGATAAAATGAACGTTTTGTACTCAAGTCACTAATACCTACTCCAGCCTTTCTTCACTGATAAACACATAGCTTGGGGAATTGACTCCAGACCCACAATTAATTCATGAAGTCTGTTATGGTCCCCATTTCCCTACTCAGGAAGTACTTGAGGAACCCAGGTCAAGCATTCAAGATTTTCCACAACTAAATCAGAATATAGGGAAAATTTTTATTGCATGGAGGTAAAAGAGAAGATTTGCACATGAGAACACTTGTAGGCCTCTTGTTTACTGTCTTTTGCTGTGGCCCCTTACTTCCCACAGGGAGAACGACTGTAGAGAGAAATTAATATTATACAATGTAGACTGGAAAAATGGGTGACTCTGAGTCCTTAAGCATATAATTGAGCTGCCAAATCTAACAAGCACACAGCCCTGACTTGTGAGATTTTTTTATTGTTGAAGACCAGTTGTGTCAGATATTTAGATATTTTATTATTTAGAGCCAGAAACATCCCAATTGACACGCATCTATATGAAAGGTCAATCTATTAAGCCCACTCAGCTGGTGCACTTTTGCAATTCAGTGTTATCGCAAAAAGAAGACTTATATGAACAAGGCTTGTATGTAGGCAGTACCAAAGCGTTAGCAGGAGCTAACAAAATAGTTACAGTAATAACCATAGTCAGAATAGTTTGACTCCTCACCCATAGATGCTACACTTTTTAGTCCATTATTAAGATCAATGACCTAGTTTCCCTATTGAATTCATTTTTATGAAAGAAAAAAAATATTTCTTGGAAGGCAGCTATGCACCACTATAGCATCAATGCAAAATATTCCTTAAATTGCAGAATAGGGTGTTTTCCAGGGGAGAATTGTCTCAACTAACTAATAATAATCTCCAAATCCTCCATTCTCATAGAACAACTTTTTAAAAGAGAATGAGTATTATAAAATGGCATTACTCCTGTAAATTTCAACCACATTACTTATTGAAAACTGTAAAGGGCGGGGCCTCCCTGGTGGTGCAGCGGTTGAGCGCTGCGCTGTGGAGCTGTCAGCAGCGCACGATGCGAGTTCGACGCCCAGCCAGGGAGAATCCCACATGGTGCGGCAGACCTCTCCTGCCTCACCCGCTGCTCCCCTCAGCAGTGTATTTCTGATCTGCCTGTTCTGCTCCCCACTCTGTCTCTGGTGAACCCTCTCACCACCCCACACCTCTGGCCTGGACCCCAGCTTGTATGTATAAATAAAAATAAATCTTTAAAAAAAAAAGAAAACTGTAAAGGGCTATCTTTGCAAATACTGCACTGTGAAGTTTATTTACAATTTATAAAACAAGGCAGAACATACTGTCCAGGCATCACACAGATGAAGAATTTTAGGGAAAAAAGTTAAGTATTTCCAAATCATGAAATTCTATTTTAAAAATGCAGGAGGAAGGACCTGGATCTTTTTAGTATTATTATCTAGTTGCATACATTTTTGTTAAAATGTTCTCTTATCTTAAAGGAGTTTCTTTTTTGTCCATTACTACTAGATATTAAAATATCTATATGAAAGAAATGTAGGATATTGTAGTAATGGTTTGTTAATGATATTGTTACTAATTTACGTGATATTTGTTAACTGACATCTCAGGTAGGAAATGAAAAAAAAACATAGATTCCAAAGGAATACATGACCAGATCTCCTATTATCTCAACGCCAGACTCAGAGTCACTGCTGAAATTAAGAGAGCTTAAATAATGCAGATAATGCTTGACTTTTTAAAAATACTTTTACTTATAATGCTTGCCTTAAGACTTTATCTGCAAATAGGCAAATCAAATCCTAACTCTAAATTCTAAACCCTTGACCTGCAAATCACGTGGATATTAAGGATTTAATCCTAATTTTTGAAGTATCAATACTTTTTTCACTTTTTTTTTTATTTTTAAGCATCCTCGTTTATTGTTTCCAATACAGGATTTTCCCCCTCAGGTGCTGTCACCATAGTTAATATTTTCTTAAAGTTATTTAAGTATTGATAATAGTATTAAAACAATTAGCATATTATAAGAAGAGAGCCATCAAAAAAGAAATGTTTCATATTTGGTTGAAAAAAATGTACAATATGTGCACAAAAGTAAAACAAGTTCCTTCACACACAAAAAAGTGGACAACTAGTTCACATCATACATAAAAAGTAACTCAATATTGATTAAATATTTGACATAAAACCTGAAACCATAAAATACATAGAAGAAAATATAGGCAAGGCACTCCACAACATTGGCTTCAGGGATTCAATTGCATCCTTGGGGATGAAATTCCAACAGCCAGGAAAACAAAAGCAAAAATAAACAAGTAGGAAACTACATTAAACTACAAAGCTTCTGCACAGCAAAAGAAACTATCTTTAAAAAACAAGAGATACACTACCGAATAGGAGAAAATATCTGTACATCATTGATCTACACAGAACACATACAACTCAACAACAGAACAATCAAAACATGGGCAGAAGAACTACATGGACATTTATCCAAAGAAGATATACAAGTGGCCCATAGGCACATGAAAAAATGCTACCATCACTTACAGTCAGGGAAATGAACATCGACACCACAATGAGATACCAATTCATAACTGTGAGATGGCCCATATAGAAAAGACTAGAAATAAAATGTCCTGGCAAGGATGTGGAGGAAAAGCAACCGTGGTACACTGTCGGTGGGAATGTAGACTGGGAAACCTTATAGAGTTTTCTAAAATTATTTAAAAAGAGTCCTATCATACAATCCAGCAATTCCACTCCTAGGCTTCTACCCAAAGAATGTGAAAACACTAATTTTAAGGAGAAATGTGCATTCCTTTCATCATTGCAACACTAGTTACAATAGCCAAGTTATAAAAATATCTGAAGTGCCCAAAGGACATGAGTTGATTAAGATGTCACACACACACACACACACACACACACACACACACACACACACACAGAAGAATACTATTCAGGAATAAAAAAAAGATGAAATCTTGCCAATTGCAACAACATAGATGGAACTATAGGGGATTGTGCTAAGCAAAATAGGTCAGAGGGGTAGGCTAGGGAGGGGGTTAAGGAAGGAGACAGATGGCAGATCACACATGGTAAATATATCCAGAATATAATTTATCATGGCTTCATTTTGAAAAATGAGATTATATTTCACATATAGTTAACTGTAGCATGTGGTTAAAGTAAATGAATCAGGATACTATTAAAAGAGGCTTGACCAGAGTATTTTAATCCCTTTTTATCACTAAGTTTCTTGTTCATAGATAAAATAAAGCAGTTAAATCTATGGTAATTAAGTCCACACTTCCCTGAGTGGATCTTAAAAGTAAGTTGAATCTTAGAGGTAAAAGAAAAATTAAAGCTAAGCCTCCTTTGGATAAACCTTGTGGGAAGGAATCAATCCATCACCAGGGATGAGCTGTAAAGGCTGGGGAGGCAAATCTATTTGTTCAGATACCTCAGAACCAATACCCCTGCCATGGCTACCCCATTAAACAAGCCATTAAGTGCCAAGCCTTGGGCCTCCCTGGTGGCGCAGCGGTCGCGCGCTGCAAGTTCGACGCCCAGCCGGGGAGAATCCCACATGGTGCAGCAGACCTCTCCTGCCTCGCCCGCTGCTCCCCTCAGCAGTGTTATTTCTGATCTGCCTGTTCTGCTCCCCACTCTGTCTCTGGTGAACCTTCTCGCCGCCCCACGCCTCTGGCCTGTCCCCCAACTTGTATGTATAAATAAATAAATCTCTAAAAAAAAAAAAAAAGGTGCCAAGCCTCAATCCCAGAACAATCACTAGCATCATATAACCACTTAGAAAAATATTTGTACAAGAAAAAAATGGAAAAAGATCACATTTTACAAAAAGATAGAATAAGAGAACTGAGTTTTAGTGTAGCAGTATCCTTTGATTTCTGTTTATATTATTTGGTTCTTTCTTATAGTTTCCATCTTGCTGTTGACATTATCCATCTGGTTTTGCATGTAATTTAATTTTCCATTACAGTTCTTTACATAGTAAGCATCACTATTAAAATCCTTGTCTGATAATTTCAACACCTTTGTTATATCTTAAGTCTCAAGCTTGTTTTATATCCTCAAACCATATCTTTTTACTTGCCTTTTGTCAAATCTTGGAATTTTTCAATGAAAGCTGAACATGTTGTAATGGATAATAGGTACTCAAGTAAACAGACCTCTAGTATAAGGATTTATTTCAATATGGCTAAAAGCAGACCTATTTTTCAATTTTGTTACAGCTGGTATCAGAGACCTCCAATCTGCACTGTGTTTGCTTTTGTCTCCTGACTTGATTAGAAGCTTCTACTTAGATTGCCATGTAAGAAGCTGCTCAGACTTCATTGTGTTCACATCCCCCTTTGTGGAGAGGGTTCACTTAACTCAAGGCAATCCCATACAATCACAATATGATTAATGAAGAAATTCACATAACAGTAACATGTACTCACAAATCAACTGGCAGTAAAGGTCGGGTGTGTCACCAGTTGCCCAAAGGAGGTTCAGGAGACCAGCAGAGAGTGACAGCACTGGGAATCAGGAACTTTCTAGGTGGTGTGACTTGCAGTGGGGAGGACAGTGCTGCTTCTCCAGCAGAGCCTCTGGCAGATGCTAAAATCTAGAGCAGGCTGCAGAAACTCCACAGGCATGGAGTTCAATGCATCTCAGATGGTTTAAACTAGTGCCTGTATTTACACTGCTTCGGAGGTGCATTATCAGAGACATCTGTTACTTCTTTGGACTTGGTGTCTTGTCAAAGCTAGGTGTTTCTCTCTCCTTGCCTCGCAGGCGCGTGTTTCAGTGCCCTAATGAGCAAGCAGTCCCTTTCATTTTGCACTGTTCCATCACTCCATTTCAAGGACACCCATTTCTTGATCAGTAGGGAGAGACGTGTGTGTCCCTGGAGTGGGGGCCAGAGTGAGAGCAGAGACCTGCCCGCCTGCGATCACAGCCCCCGGGAGGCGCCCAGTCTTTGCAAACCCACTCTAGGCCTTAGCAATTTATCAAAATAACATTAACCTTTTTCTATTGTCTTTTAGGTCCCTGATCTCTTCATTGCAGATCAACAAGTCTCAGGAGTCAAACCTCTCTCAAAGCCTTTCTCCCCAGAGTCCGGGGTGGCCATTTGCCCAAAGATCAGCTCTGATGAATCGAAGAAAAGTTGTTGATTTTCAACAACTTTTGTCCTGTTTTTCTTTGTAAGAGTGGTATTTCCAAGCTCTTCTCATGTTAGAGCTCAAATAGAGTCTCGCCTCCTACAGTTTTGTGTCCCTACGTCTGTTTCTGCTTTTTTTTTTTTCCCAAAAGAGTTTTAAATGTTCAATTTGATCAAACTATGGAGATGACTTAGGGACTACTTGAAAAGTTTTACCCTCAACTCCCGAGGTTCCTTCACTGAGCATGGAGAAATGAGATGAGTGTGTAACTGCTGGCTCAGGCAGTCCCAGAGCTCTTGGGAGAAGATGCGAGTTCTAGTGTGCTTGTCCTAGATGGGAACTGATGAGAACACTGTGGATCACGTCCTGAGAGTCTTCAGGGCTTCGAAAGCAGTTTTTACACTCATAGATAGAAGTTTCTCAATCAGGGAAAGTGGTATCAGTCCAGGAAGGAACAGACAAATGCTCTGATTTGCAGCTGGTAAGGACAACTGTGAGCTGGGTATTTGTGATGGCTGATTTCACCAGAATTAGAACGGATCAGAGCTAATGTTCAGACATAGGCTACTTCAGCCAATCACAGTCCATTGAAAAAGAAACACTCTAGATATTTTTTGATATCTTACTCTTCCCCAAAAGGTCATATTCATAAGTGTTCATGCTTGTCGTTATATGTTACAAGTTTTGCTGCTACAGTATTTTAAAAGAAGAACTATGCCTTTCTAATAGTATAGCACAGATGAGCCTTTGCACATATTCATATAGCATATGTCTAAATTACATTTAAATTATTCATTACTCTAGAAAATGAAAAAACATTACTAACTGGAATTTTCAAGAACCATAAAACCAATCGTTGTAATTCAAAATCGCTATACAATTAAAAATAATTGCTACATATTTGTTCTGAAAATGTTTACTAAGTTTGTATGTAATATTGGTTATATAAATTTTGCACTCAAAAATTGGACTATGGCACCGCCTTAGGTGTGATATGGTAATATACATCTGATGAGGTGTGAACTTATATCCCTAAATCTTGTAAACTGTAACCTCAATTAAAAATAAATGCAATTTAATTTAAAGAGATATGAGCATTTTTGAAAACTGAAATTGGGCCATTAAGTCACACCACACAAGCTAAATCTGTTAGGCAAGTATTTAAGATTAAGTAGAAAATCCTGCTCCTCAACCAAGTGACAAAACCCAGGACTACTTAAAAACAATTACTGATTTGTAAGAACTAGTGATGTCTGCAGCAACTAAGGCCTGAATCCACAGACAGGACTTTATTTGCAACATTTTAGTCCAGTGATTAACCTGCTTGGATAAAATTTTTACATTTCTAAGCATACTGAAAATAGTTCAGATCCTACTTACCAGGGTGCCTGGGCCTTGTGCTAGTAAAATTTCACATGGATCCTCCTCTTGTTCATCTCTTGGCTGTTCAAGGCTGGCAGTTACCATCCACTGAGGTCTGTTCACAAATGGTCTTTTAACTCCCATCATCTGTACACTAGGAAATAAATTTGTATCATGAACAGGTTATTTATCAGCTACTGAACAGATGGGATCAACTTTTAGTTACTATCAATTTGATCAGACTTCAATAACAAAAGTGAAAAATACCTACTCTCTAATTTGCTCTTCATATGTATTAATTTATTCATTTTAGTAAAAGTGACATAATTCTGGCAGTTCCCACTTTGTTTTAACTAACTTCTCATGTTCCCTTGAGTTTTTCATTGACCCAAAGATATGTCACACCTATAAAGCTAAAATCTCTTCAGTAATATGGTCAAACTAAAAGAATTCTTGCAATAAAGTACTTTCTCTACTGCTTAGTAGACAATTTGCCTAGCTTTTAATCATTTAGAACTACTGCATACAATATGGTAAAGTGAGGATATTTATCATCTATACTTTTCATTTTCATGACAAAAGGGAACATTGGAAATGTTGGTTTACAGGATTTATATTAAAAAGATAGCATTCTATGCAAAATATGAATATATAGTATGGGGGGATGGTTAGAATTATTCCATTATAGTTGATCCTCATTGTTTACAAATACTATATCTGTAAATTCACTTACATTTTAGTACAATTTCAATTTTTAAGATGCCTTCAGGTCATCTATGGACATAAGCAGGACAGTGAAAATTCTGCATCCATTTTATGGCCTAATTCATAGTTGAGGTCAAGCAGGTGATACTGGGTCTAGTTGTTCTAGCTCTGATATTATAAACAAGTATCCTATTTAGCGGCACATTTTTTACACATTTAGGGGTTTGGTTGGCGATTTTGTTGTTTAAAGTATCCCCCAGATATAGAGCTGAAGTACTGTCTAGTATCCTTAAGTTCAAGAAAGCTGTGACTTTCCTGACAGACAAAAAAAAGTGCTGTACAACCTTCATTCAAAGTATGTGTCACAATACTATTCATTTCGAGTTCAAGGTTGAAGAAAAAATTGCATTAATTCAGGTACCCCTAAACAGACACACATACAATCAAGGATACATATTGATGGACTGGTGAAAATTTTGTGAGCCAAGGGCCTTAGGATCCGAGCTCTGTACTTCCAGAAAAGTGGTTCCATGTCCACTAATTCAGGCTTCTAGGTGATTTTATAAACTCAACTATAGTTGATCCTTGAATAACATGAGGTTAAGTGCACCAACCCTTGCATAGTAAAAAATCCACAAATAATTTTTGGCTCCCCAATAACTTCACTACTAATAGCCTGCTGTTGACCATATGTTTTAATGATGGCAGCCTATTAACACAAATTTTGTATATATCATATACAATAAAGTTAGAAAACAGAAGACGTTTTAAAAACATAAAGCACAGAAAATACATTCATGGCATTGTATTTATTGATATGGTAAGCTGACATGGTCAGTTTACATGATGAACTGCCTATCAGTACCTGTATCAATATTGTATCGATATTGTTTCATGTGATATGAAACCTTTATCATACAAACTCATACTAGACATCAAAAATAAAATAAAAGTGGGCCTCCCTGGGGCAGGGCTTAAAGTCTCAGTGCTATCAAGCTACTGCCAGCCACTGCGACACTAGTTTGATCCCCAGCCAGGGCGCTGACCCACACGGCGCAGCCGACCTCTCCTGTCTCACCTACTGCTCCCTCAGCAGTATATTTCAGTAGCTCAACCTGTTCTGCTCCCCACTCTGGCATTAACAAAGGTGAAAATTTAAGCACCATGAAAATGTTGAAGCTTTTTTATTATATTACTAAATTACCAGCTTTATTCTTTAGTCCAGTAATTTTAGATACAAATGAAACAATGTCACGCAATAAAATGGCCCCTGCTGCCCAAAGCTCAGGTCAGACCCTCTGTCCTAACAGTCTTGAAATTTTCTCCATAAATATTTATTGATACTTTAAGAGTAGTCTTATTGTACTAGTGGTAGATATTAAACCAGTCTGCAAATGCACTTTTACCTGAACTCAGCTGGAAGATATGATCAATAAGACTATATTATAATAGAACTGCAATGAATGGAAGAAATAAACACAACTTGATCAAAAGAAGCTCTTTTTTAAGGAAAAACTTTTTAGAAGATGTTGGAAAATGGAACTTCTGCAAAAGCCTTGATTATGCTAATCACATCAGCAACCAGGAAGCCCAATGTCTAAATGCAAGGGATGCCTTGGGGTTCCCCACAAAAAAACACTATTGATTTCTGCATCAGGCCCTGAACAGATGGCTGAGGGCCAGACTACATTATGCCAGAAATCAATGCCATTTGACTCCATCACTTCCCAAGCAATAAATATTCTGTTGTAATCCACACTGTTATTTTAGTATCTTTTATTTTTAAATTCTAGACACAATGCCAACCTATTACTCTATCTTCTACTTCCAAAATAAAGTAATTGAAAAAGTCATAAGAAAAGGCAGAGTTACAAGCATCAATATAGAAATTATAAAATCCCTTTCCTTATTCCTATCAGGAATTTCATCTCTAAATTGCTGTAGTAAAAATGCATAAGAAAATCTCTGGACAATGATATCAGGAAACGATCCAGACACAATCTTATCTAATGTGCCATCCATCTGGAGCTTGCCTGAAAGCAAACTTCAAAGAGAACCAGAATGCAGTCCAGCTGCTTTCTCAAGTGGCATCCAAAGGATCTTCTGCATCCTCCACTGTTTCATCAGTACTTGAGGGGATTTTTTATTCAGGCAAGATATCTGTTAAATTAACTAGAGATCTTTTATTTATGGTATTTTAGCTTGTGGCCCACATGAGATGGGTGGACTTTAGCTTCTATATGTGTCTTAATAAAATGTCTTTCTTGTTAATAAGCACATTTCAGGAAAAAAGTATTCTCTTAGCAGAGATAGTTTCTTAGCTTTCTTTCTTCTGTTTCAAAAACTTGAATCCAGTTTTGTGTCTCACTTGAGACAATGAAATTCATGATTGAGTGTCAGTTGTTACTTTCTATTTCCATTTTCTTACTTCCCTGTCTTTGAAATAATGAGAGAATGGAAAGCCAGAGTCCTAGCAAACATTTGTCTACTTTTAAATACCTTGAATTCCTGAAAATCTATCACAAACTGAAAATCAAACGAGGACAGCAAATCATTCAAATGACTTATAGATAGGAAAGGAAATGGAGAGACAGATATTAGGCTACATTTCATGTATTTTACTTTATATAATTATGTCCGTGACATCAATGTGCTTAGGAATCTTAGATCTAAATGTTTGTTCAACTAACCATAAGACTGAAAATCAAAACAAACACATTGTGTGAGCTTCTGTCAATGACTGACTTGCAAATTGAAGTCAGTGCAAATGCAAATGCATATGGAATGTATGTAAATTATTTAAACCATGTCCTCTATGCAAAAATATGATTCAGTTGATCATAAAACTGGTAGCTGGGCCTCCCTGCTGGCACAGCGGTTAAGCTCTGCGCTGTGGAGTTGTCAGCAGCTGCTACACGAGTTCGACGCCTGGCCAGGGAGATTCCCACATGGCGCGGCAGACCTCTCCTGCCTTACCCACTGCTCCCCTCAGCAGTGTATTTCCATCGATCTGCCTGTTCTGCTCCCCACTCTGTCTCTGGTGAACCCTCTCACTGCCCCATGCCACTGGCCTGTACCCCAGCTTGTATGCATAAATAAATAAATCTTAAAAAAAAAACAAAACAAGGGCCTTCCTGGTGGTGCAGCAGTTAAGCGCTGCACTGTGGAGCTGTCGGCAGCAGCGACGCGAGTTCGACACCCAGCCAGGGAGAATCCCACAGGGTGCGGCAGACCTCTCCTGCCTTGCCCGCTGCTCCCCTCAGCAGTGTATTTCTGTTCTGCCTGTTCTGCTCCCCACTCTGTCTCTGGTGAACCCTCTCGCTGCCCCACGCCTCTGGCCTGTACCCCAGCTTGTATGTATAAATAAAAAATAAATAAATAAATCTTTAAAAAAAAAACAAAACTGGTAGCTAATATCTGTAGAGCACTTCCTAAACATTTCACATAATTTACACTGTTGTGCAATTGGGATCCAAAGAGATAAAGTAATTTGTCCCATTTGCCATAAACTAATATGATACACATGGCATCCATTTTGGAACACAGGTCCTCTGAAATGTGAATAATTAAATTGATTTAAATTCCACTCTCCGGGTTTAAAACCACAATCTCAAAAGTGATCCAAAGTTAGAGGAATTCATCAAATCCTTTCAGCTGGATCATTTCGTTGAACTCTTTAAATTATTTTAATAAAGCCCAATGCTGCTTATACACAAATTTTATCATTTAAAAACTCCCATTCAGTATGCCTTCATTTATTTTTCAAACCTTATCGAAAAATTCATGTCTGTTTGACAAGAATCAATCTTCAGATTTCTTATCCAAGAAATGTTCCAGAGACAGTGCACTTGAGCCTTTACTTGCAGCCCTTGAAATCACTAGATAACTGAGGTGATGGATGTCACTTATGTGCCCAAGAGGAAAATGTCAAGCTACTCCTTCATTGTCAAAATTGTCGGAAATTGTTGAAGTTGAATTTAGGAGCTCTGCTTGCAGTGAGTGAGCTTATAGAAACATCCCTTTCACACTCTTCATCTCAGTCTCATACTCTGGACTTCCTGCACTGCGCTGACCATGCCAGTATCCTCGACAATAACTTGGGGAGTGCCAGCAGCACAAAGATGGCACATGGGGTGTCAGTGCACAAAAGAGCTGGGAAAGAAGTGATGCGAGTTTTCTACAGGGGAAAGAGAAAGCTGAAATGTCAACACAGAATTCTCAAGGAGAAAGGCAGTGCTTGTCAAGACTTCATTTGGTCTCCAGTATAGAGAAAAAAAGGTTTAAACATTAACTTTTATTAATTAATAAGTCTTCCTTCTAGAGCACAGTACAGTTGTGTGTGGTTGTGTGGTTACACTTTCTACCCTGATTTTTGTATTGGTTGTGTATTCCCTTTGCCACTACTCTCTGTTATTATATGGAGATAAAATAGACCCTGTTTGTGAAAAAACAAGACAATGATAATATCTGATAGAAATATAGCAACTCAGAAAGTCTCTTATTGTCCAACAGAGACAAATTATTGCTTAGAAGCAGTAATATAAGTATGGATAATTGTTGCTGTCTTAAATCTGTTTTAAGCTAAAACATTTTCTTAAAAATTATTTCCATTAAGTTTTTGTCAAGACTTTAAGGAAAATATGCAGTGAGATACTGAAAGATACGTTGTTCTCTCCTCCCCGACAGAGATGCCAATATCAGCATGCTGGTGTGCACTCAAGTGAGTCTTTGTAGTATTTCTAATGAAGTGAGTTGAACTCTTGACATCAAATAGTTAAGCTGTGATATTTCAATTAGTTTATAATAGGGCATTGTAAAGTGTATTTCTTCAGAATGTCTTAAGGGCACTCTTTGGTTGTTGTTGTTGTTTTTTTCCCCTAATTTGTTCATTTCTTTCTAACATATTTTCCATTCACCATTTCTTCATTCAAAGTTCAAATACTTTTAGCATGATGTACTTACAATCTTTTAACTTAAAAACAGCTTTGTTAGATGTAAAACTATATAGGATGTATTATTAATCAACATTTAATTCCTTTCTACAAAAATCCTGGTTTATGAGAGGAAACAAAAACTGGATTATAGATTGGATTTTAGTGTGTATAATTTTAACAGGGTATAGGAGGATATATAAGTGGTCTCTGTTTAGTGCTACTTTTATAACAAAATCTCAATATTCAAGAAAGAGCTAACTTATAGGAAAATATTGCATCACGTAGATGGCATTACCTTACTGTTAATTACCCTCAAAGGTCTTCTTCAGAACCAAGCTGAAAATTCAACTTCCGGTTTCCTTAAAGGACTCCTCACCTAACACGCAGATAACCACTTTATTCTTAGATTTTCACTTTGTAACAAATTGCTTTAAGTTCTGGATTTGTTGCTTCCTAACACTGTGCCTGTCATTTTAAGAATGCATGGTAATATGGTCATAAAGAACAAAAAACATATTAGAATTCTGTTGGCTCTGCCCCATAGTAACACACGGTACCTTCAGGAAGTAGGAGCTCCACAAAAGGTTCTTTAAAAACCAAAAAATATTTTTCTGCCAGTAACATGCTGGTTAGGATTTTTCTGAATCAATTCACTTCCCCTGTCAGAAACTCATCAATGCAAGAGACCTAGCCAAATGAAAAATATGACAGATCTGCAGAGAAAAACAAAGGAGTGATTAACATTCTGAAAATGTGCCCTGAAACGGAATAGCCCCTTCTTATTATTCACCAGATCTATAGGATCACAGCAAAAATCATTGCAGCCTAAAGGTTTTGATCTGCCTACAGCCCTGAAGTCTATTTAGTCATGCAAGTGCATGCCTTATGGGTGCTGTGTGCAGCCAAAACACTGAATCAATTGTTTCAGTTCGGTCTGATTCAGACACAGTCATGGAGCTATGGACTAATGTTGCTTCTTCTGCTTTCTTTTTCAATAAAATTCTTTCCTCTGCCAGAAGAAAAGCAGGCATCGCATTTATTCATTCTACATACTGTTTAACTTTTAGTAGTGCTATGAGATAAAATGGCAGCTCTTGAAGAAATATTGCTAAACTGAGTCCAACCTGACTTAAATTCCATTTATTCTCATGGTAACTTTATAGTTGTTGATTTTTTTTTCCTTTTCTCCTCTACAATTATTTCCTCAAAATCAAAAACATGTGAGTTATATTTTTGTTCTAAATCTGTATTATTTCTTACAACAATTGTGATGACAAGGAATAGAATTATTTACTTCCAAACAATGAAGAGACAGAATTTACACATCAAGTATGAGAAAGAAACTGACAAACCCAAATAATTTAAGCAAAATTAAACTTTCAGAGTTCAGTTTTTTTGGTTTGTATGTAGAAAGCATGGTAGGCCATTATTCCCACTGCAAAAACTAAAAGATGCAATAACTCTAATTTGAAGAGATATATGTCCTCCCATTGTTCACTGCAGCACTGTTTACAACCACCATCTAGGGGAAAAACCGAAGTATCTAAAGGCAGGAGCGGATTAAGAAGATGTGGTATAGCTACACAATGAAGTCCTACTAAGGTGTAAAAAGAGATGAACTCTTGCCATTTGCTGCAATATGAATGCAACTGGAAGGGATCATGTTAAGTGAAAAAAGTCAGACGGAGATGACAAATACAGGATGATTTTACTCATACGGGGACTACAGAGAAAGAAAACAAAGGAACAATAAAAAAAAACTAAATCCTAGAATTAGGACTACATAATTGAGGGGGGGTGGTGAGAACAAAATGGGGTGGTGTCCTAGAAGACTATAGTGGAGGACTATGGGTGCTTTGATGGTAGGAATAGTATGGTAACATACATCTGAAGAGTCAGGAACCTATTCCCCAAAATCATACATAAGATTGTAAAGCAATGATACCTCAATTTTTAAAAATGACTCAAGAAGAGAATTATATAACAAATTGAAATTTTTTTCCATTACAAAATAAAAAAAAATTAAGACATCTAAAAGCTTATGCAAAATACTCTTAATCAATTAGTGCTCAGAAAACTCATAGAGATTGGTAGCTGCTTACCTCAGTGGGATATGTTCAATGTATATATGGGAAATTGTTCCTGCATAGGGCAAGGAATTCTTGAAGGATATGAAGAACTAAACAGGGACTTCATAGGCTAACTCATCTGATCTGGAGGAAATCTAGACTCAAAGATGATTTCTCCGTGATCACTGAATCTCTGACATTGGATTCAGCAGAGTATGTGCCCTGTATGAGACGGATAAGTAGACAAATCTCTTTCATTACTTAGATGTCCAAGCCCTACATGTTGCAATATATACAGAACAGAGATTTCCATCATTCTTTTAAAAAATAGGACAGAAAATAAATCCTGACGCCAAATTATTTAGAAACCGGTGGTCAACCAAAGGTAAGTGAAGTTGCAACTAAGTATGGGTCCAGATAAATTCCTTTTTGAAGTGATCTTGTCCTTCTCCTAATGCCCTGATAGAAGTACTTATCCATCTGGGCAAAAATGATACCCTCCATTGACTTTATCATTTGTCTATAGATAATTTTCAGCAAGCATGAAACATTTCAAGACACAGAGAAAACATAAAAGAAAAGTCAACTGAAACAAAACTCGATTATTACATTGAGAAAGAAGTAAATATGCCCTTCAATGAACCATTACTAACATGAAAAATATGGAGAACAGAAACAAATGTAACTTTAAATATTCCAAATCATTTATAATAATATAACAGTTTATCCTACAACACTTATAAGAATGCAAATTTAGCAAGTAACAGATGAGAGGGCCTCCGAGACCTAGGGGTTAAGTCTCAGTACTATCACTACTACTGCCTGAGTTCCATCCCTGGCCTGGAAGCTAACACACATATGATGCAGCAGACCTCTTCTGTCCAGCCCACTGCTTCCCTCAGCAGTGTATTTCAGTCAATCCGCTTGATCTGTTCCCCACTCTGTGGCAAATCCTCTTACCCCAAGCAACTCTGACCTACACTCCAGTTCTTCTACACTAAAACAAAAAGAAAAAAAAAGAATATTCTATTAAAAAAATAACATAAAAGATGAGCTTAACAGCAGAGTGAAAAAGAATCAGTGAACCATGTACCAGTAGAAATTATGCAAAGTGGAACATGAAGAAAAAATGACAACAAGAAAACATAACAGAATAGAAGAAAGACATATGGACAACTTTCTAAGACTTAACATATTATGAAAATGGGCCACCATAAAAAGATGAGAGAAAAAAAGCAGAAACATATTTGAGGATATATTGCTGAAATATTGTCACCACATATTTCAAAAGTTTAGTAAAATCCAACCTATCTAATAAATCTTAAATTCACCAAAATTAAAATTATTCACCCATACAAAGATATTGCTAAGAAAGTGAAAAGAAACAGGTTGAGAGAAAATATTTGCACTACATAATGAATATCCATATCCTGAACAGAAAAGGGAATTGTTCCAAGAAATTCAGAAAAGACATTTCAATTCAAAATCCAGTCGAAAACTGAACAGGCATGCAAAATGAGGTGGTATCAGTATATTCAAATAGCATAAATTTGCATGTTTATATATATATAGTATACATATATATCTCCATACATATATACACACATGCTCAGAATCATTATTTATCACTATGAGATATTATCACAAGCAATGAGATATTACTTCCTTACCAGAATGGATAAAATTAAAAATAGCCAATAGCAAGTGTTGGAGAGGATAGAGAGAAAATGGGATCTGTCATTAACTCTAGTAGAAGTATAAATGGCAGAAATATCTGGGAAATACTATTTCCCAACAGTATTTTGGAAAATTTTATATCTAAAATTCAATATATCCTTAACCTTGGAAATTGCACTGCTAGATATACTTCACAGAAGTGCACTTGTTTATAAAATAGTTGTACAATATTTATATTGGTCTTATTATATCTAGTAATATTTTACTATAATATCTAAGAACCTACATGAAAGCCCATCAAAAGGGGATAGATACAGAAATATGTAATACTCATATAATTTTTATACACAATAAAATGAGTGAATTGCTATTGGTACATGTAACACAATGGTTGGATCTCAAAAACACATTGATTGAAGAAGCTAAACAAAAAGGAAAACATACCATAAAATTTCACTTATATGAAATACAAAACACTGAAAACTAACTGATGGTGCTATGTGTTAATAAGTGGTTAATTTGGGAAACAGGAAGAAAAACTGCTTTGTTAAATGGGGTAAAGAATATGGGAAGAGGGCCTCCCTGGTGGTGCAGCAGTTAAGTGCTACGCTGTGGAGCTGTCTGCAGCAGCTATGCAAGTTCGACGCCTGGCCGGGGAGAATCCCACATGGTGCAGCAGACCTCTCCTGCCTCGCCCGCTGCTCCCCTCAGCAGTGTATTTCTGATCTGCCTGTTCTGCTCCCCGCTCTGTCTCTGGTGAAGCCTCTCACCGCTCCACACCTCTGGCCTGTACCCCAGCTGTATGTATAAATAAATAAATCTTTAAAAAAAAAAAAGAATATGGGAAGATTCTGTGGTGAAGGAAATTTACTGTATCTTCTCAGAGTGGAGATTATATGTATGTAAGTATATACTGCAAGTGCCAGGGCATTTTCTAAATATTTATGTATTTATCTCACAATAAGATATACCTCACTCTTAAAAATAGTTGATACTAGAGAATCAGGAACTTGTGAAAATAGGACAACTAGAAATTAATGTTTGAATATTGATGTCTAAGGAAATTAAAAGTTAAAATAGGGATATTTATTGTGACTTAAATTTGTTCATAATTAAGATTACATTTTGCACAGGAAAATCAACATTTTATTATTAATTTCCAACCTCTTTCCTTTATATTTTTAATTACAAGGAGAAACTGGTCTAAGTCAAAAAAAATTACTGTTTTCAAAGTTTAATGTTTTTGTCAGCTGAGCAAAACTAAAATTTTCAGCAATATAAAAATAACAAATTACTGAAAGTAAAATGATTAATGGGAGATTCTTGAAGAGAAGGTGTTATATAAATGTCAGAACTTTAGTTATTACTTCACAATATAGCATAGTAAGTCATTTAAAATCAAAATGCAATTTCTTCAAGATTGATAGAAAGTCATATATTAGAAAGATTTACATTAACAATAAATATGTAGGGCCTCCCTGGTGGCGCAGCGGTTAAGCGCTGCGCTGTGGAGCTATTGGCGGCGGCAATTAGAGTTCAACGCCCGGCCTGGGAGAATCCCACATGGCGGGGCAGACCTCTCCTGCCTTACCTGCTGCTCCCCTCAGCAGTGTATTTCTGATCTGCCTGTTCTGCTCCCCACTCTGTCTCTGGTGAACCCTCTCGCCGCCCCACTCCTCTGTCCTGTACCCCAACTTGTATGTATAAATTTAAAAAAAAAAACAATAAATATGTAGGTATTATTAATCAAAAATGTGTAAAAACACTATAGATTACCTAAGTATTTACAGATGAGCAAAAATTTGACTTTGAGCTATTATAAGTAATTAGTTTCCCAAACATGAGCATCATGTTATGTTTCTTAGACTTAGAAATAACACAAAACAGAATCGTTTCTATCTTTGCACACTACAGAACTGGCTAGCCTCTGCCATAATTTCTTTTTTCAATCATTTTTTTCTTAGTTTCATTATCACCATTTTCTCAAAGATGCAATGTTTTTTAATCAATAACTAGATAAAATATATTACATTTATAGTAGCAATGGAAACTTCTACCTAAAGCTTTTTAAAGTTATAAAAACTGTTCACCTTAAAGTTTAAAATTTATAACATTTCACTCATGAAATTTTGGGGTATAAAGGAAATCATCCCAAAGATCTCTGGGTTCATATAAACTAGCAAATAATCAAACAAGCATCAGATAGCCCGATAATAGAAAAAGCAAAAAAAATGTTTCCCTCATGTGTCCCTCATGCACAAGTAGGAGAGACCAAACAGGACGCAAGTATGTGATTTTAGATGTCATAAACACACCATCTTTAACGAAGAAACTGGGGACTGGGAGTAAAAAGGTACATCAGTTAGGGAGTTTACCAAGGAAGGCAGTAAACAAAGGTATGCAGATTAAGCTCTGCCTTTTCCACTAAAAGGAGATGATTAGCCTTCCTAGTTCCTGACCTTACAGAAAGAACTTATATCTAAATCTTTTTTTCCAAAAGCAAACTCCACTCAACTTTCAGAAGCCCTTCCAAGAAATAACCTCTTGCCAAAAAGACATAGTCGGGGGGCAGACAATTTTTGTTTCCCTTCACCAGAAACTATCAAGAATCTGGTAACAGACAGCACTTATTTTCCTGAAGCACCCATGTATTCTAACATATATCCTACCTATTTATGTTGCTTATTGTTTGTCTTTCTTCCTGGAAAGTAATCTCCCTACTGGGCAGGTTATTCCTTCTGTATTGTTCCTGTGGTACTCCTAGCTCCTCACACAGTCCCTGTTTCATAAATAGTTGTTGAAGGAATCTTTCAAAGAATAAGAAAATTTTGAAGACATTTTCTCACTACATGGCACATCATGATTGGGAGCAGCTCTCACCTGGTCTCAGGAATCTGTGCAGCTACCTCTGACTTACTGTTTCTAAATAAGCTAAATTATTAATAGTTCCAAATTGTTCTTCTCACAATTATTCATTTTCATGAAGTAGCATTTGGCTGTGTTCCCTAGAAATTTTAAAGAGGACAAATGAAAATTATGGGAATGGTATTGCGATGTCAGTCACTTAAATGATCAATATTCCTCTCTATTGTAGATATTCCAAGATGAGAGGAAGCCAATGTTAATACCTAACAAATGGTTGGATGCAATGACATGCATCTTGGTAAAGATTTTAGGTCAGCTCCACACCCACCACCTCTCCATGAACTGAAATTGGGGAGGCATTAGTATTCACAGGTAATATAAGGGAATGTTACTCCTGTTTTTGTGAAAAATAATGAAATTCCACATCACTTTAAATGTCTCTCTTTGATTCATCAAAAAATATATTTTTAAATAACTTGTGAGATAAAGACTTTATCTGAGATGAAAATCCCAAATTCTTCACATTTCAGTTCTCCAAATTAAAAAAAAAGTACTTGTGATTCATGTACTTATTTGTTTAGAGACAGATAAAATAAATAAAATTGTTTTTGAGACAACTTCAAGTATGGAAGTATTTTTTTTTTAATTTGAGGTAACTTATTTCTAAAAATTCCACGTGTAATTATATTTAGTTCTAAAAAAACCTACATCTTACTATAATGAAGGCAATTATTTTATTTAAAAATACAGCCATGGTGAGTCATGAACAGTGGAATTTTAGAAAGCATGTTTCTTTTCTTGCAAAAAATAGAAAATAAATCAATGAACAAGATGTCAAGTTAATACCAACATCTTACTTGTCAAAAATCATTGACAAGAAAATGTTTCAGCTGCATATCTAATAAGCCAGGAGACTCTATAGTCAAAGATTGTTTTTTCACAGTGTACATAATACCATTTATAGCCCTACAATATGATAACATTCATTTCCTGTAAAATAAATCATGTACAACACATTTTTAAATATGATTCCTGGTAGGAAAGTTTGACAAGGTACTTGTTTTTAATCTCTCATGGGAGGTTTAACTTCAACCTGAAATGCTATTTACATTCAGCTGTGTAATCAATGCCTTCAGATTCTATTTTACTAGAAACGGTTTTGTTACACAATGTAATTTCCATGTAAAGGGGAGGTGCCATGTTCCCTGTTCCACTTAATGAAGGGTGGTGTTGAGTGGGGAGAAGCTAGAGAAAAGACTACATCAGAGAGGCATGGGACAAAGATGCACTTGCTTCTCAGCATTGGACTTGCACCAACGTCTTGGGGAACATGGACGGAGACACTTGGAGTTGAGACACAAAGAGACATTTGGAGATGTGGGTGACAGACCTGTGGGGAAGCTGACAATGGCAGCTATTACCTTGATTTTTATTTTGACTCCGTTCCCTTCATCCTATACTTGCCTGGCCCCTTCTGCCAATTTCTGGTGGTTGCCTGCCAGAAGGTGCCTTAGACTTGTGGCAGGCTTTCAAGCATCAGTGGCCCAGCCAAGCCTGTTTGGTTGGGCATGTCCCCATAAACAGAAACTTCCTTCACACTAAGAGTTTGCTTTGTCTTTATGCAGTCGATGGCAGAACCTATTTAGCACGTGAAGTTTTGGGCATCTCAGGGTGCGCCTCAGTCTGCACACTAACAGTTGCAGTGAAATGTGTTCATGTAAATGTGTTTCAAGATGCCTGTTAAATATTTCACAAGCCTCTTGGCATTAATAGAATATAATAATAGTTTGTAAAGAGTTAAAAAGCAAGAGTCTATAAGATGAGCTAAAATACTTGCAATTATGGTGAAATCTCACAGAGACACTTTAATTTAAATTTTCTAACAACTTAAACACATTACTATGATGATTCTTCTGGCTTCTGACCATAGCTTAATGGAAGAAAATAATTTTAAAAGCAGGAACTATTTACAGATATAGAATTCCTGACAATGTATTATGACCACAACTTCTTGACTACAGAAT
This sequence comes from Scalopus aquaticus, assembly GCA_004024925.1. Classification (NCBI taxonomy): domain Eukaryota; kingdom Metazoa; phylum Chordata; class Mammalia; order Eulipotyphla; family Talpidae; genus Scalopus; species Scalopus aquaticus. Next base: position 56,377 of record PVIJ01000693.1, on the reverse strand, counting down.
TGTTAATATAATTGTGTAGCTAATCTGAAAAGCTAATTTATATCACTACTACTAAAGCTGAATTAGAACCTGTCATATATAAAGAAAAGAACAAGTCACACCCAAAGAAAAAAAATAAATTAGCAATTAAGAATTGTAATTGGGGCCTCCCTCGTGGCACAGCGGTTAAGTGCTGCGCTGTGGAGCTGTCAGCAATGGCAACACGAGATCAACTCCTGGTGGGGGAGATTCCCACATGGAGCGACAGACCTCTCCTGCCTATCCCGCTGCTCCCTTCAGCAGTGTATTTCCATTGATCTGCCTGTTCTGCTCCCCACTCTGTCTCTGGTGAACCTTCTCGCCACCCCACGCCTCTGGCCTATATCCCAGCTTGTATGCATAAATAAATCTTTTTAAAAAAACTGTAATTGGACAGTTCTTAATATTTCAGGATATCTAAAATTCATTGCTCATAACAAAACATAAAAGGATTCACTTTCAACAAATATGTTAAGTCATTATATTCCTGATTTATGGAGGAATTAATATTGAGATAATTTAATATTCAGTGAAATTATATTCTAGAGTTAAAATAAAACACAGATTGCATTACATCACTTTCCTATTGTTATTATAACAAGTTATCACAAACTTAGTGGTTAAAAACAATACAGATTTATTCTTTTACAATTCAGAGATCATAAGTCCAAAGTGAGTATTAAAGGGCTCAGATCACACGGGAGAGAATCTGTTCCTCTCCAGCTTCCTTGGCACATCGCCCCCTCTCATCCTGAAAGGCAGTAATCTCATCACTCCAAATTCTACTTTAACATAAAGGATAGACCTCCCCAAAGACGTCCAGAACTGTCTTTTCCAGCATGTGTCACCATGGCTTGTGGAGTTAAGGGAAACTGTTATCATTACCTTAAAGAAAGACAACTGCAGCGGTTTAGGGTCACCTTTAGCAATGATTTTTATAGAAAAAAAAATTTTATTTGCAGAATAAACAGTAAGTTATCCCCTCCTCATCATGTAAAGCCCTTTTCTATCTTCCTTGGCATCCCAGGAACCTATCCTTTTCCTTAGTTTAGGATTAAAAATCCTAAATTTGAGCCATTACTCTAGAATTTGCAACCACATAAACAGGTCATATTTACGTAATTAAATTTGGCTGTTTTCTCCTATTAATTTATCTGATGTAAATTTATTAGCTCTACCAGCCAGAGAAGAAAACTAAGGGGTGAGGGAACCTTTTCTTACTTTCCTGCCCACTGTGCCTTTAAAGATCCCTTGTGATAACATTGGGACTGCTCAGATAATCCAGAATCACCTGCCATCTCAGAACACTTAAACACATCTGCAAAGTGATTTTGCCCACGTAATGTTACATTTGGCCAAATTCTGGAGCATGGAAATCATTAAAAAAGAAAAGGTTTAGTCCCTTTCACTGATTATTACAAATGCCATCATGTTTAAAGTTAATTCCCATGCTATCTTGATTGACAGAACTTTTCACAAAGAGTTTGTTTGCCTTCTGCTTATTTCAGTTAATATGTAAATATCATCATCTAATTGGTAGCAGAGTTAATAGCTATTTTGAACTGCAATGACCTAAAATGTCTTAACTGTCCATATGGACATTTTCACTGTGTTTGTACATTCATATAACATTTGTTGTAAACTAGTACCTTTCTCTAGAGAAAACACCTTGGTAGTTCAGGTGAGCCTTTTCCTCCTCACACACCTGACACCCATCTTGGAGCCCTCCACTTTTCTTTTTTTTTTTTTTAAAGATTTATTTTTTATTTATACATACAAGCTGGGGTACAGGCCAGAGGCGTGGGGCGGCGAGAGGGTTCACCAGAGCCAGAGCGGGGAGCAGAACAGGCAAGTCAGAAATACACTGCTGAGGGGAGCAGCGGGCGAGGCAGGAGAGGTCTGCCGCACCATGTGGGATTCTCCCCGGCCGGGCGTTGAACGGGCGTCGAACTGGCGTCGCAGCTGCCGACAGCTCCACAGCGCAGTGCTTAACCGCTGCGCCACCGTGGAGGCCCCAGCCCCCTCCTTTTCGTGTGAACTTTTGATAATATAAAAGCAGTATTACTGTCAATTATTAAAAGCTCCCAGAATATTCAAGTTAACTTAGACATTGATTGTATATATTGGGTAGGTATTCCTACCAAAATTCTTTTTTCAAAGATTTATTTATTTATGCATACAAGAGCTGGGGTGCAGGCCAGAGGTGTGGGGGTGAGAGGATTCACCAGAGACAGAGTGGGGAGCAGAACAGATGGATTCACTGAAATACACTGCTGAGGGGAGCAGCCGGTGAGACAGGAGAGGTCTGCCGCACCATGAGGGAAGCTCCTCGGCCTCAGATCGAATTCCTGCTGCAGTGGCTGCTGATAGCTTCTTAGGCTGAGACTTAACACCTTGAGTCAACAGGGAGGCCCACCTACCAAAATTCTGACCAAAAAATTAAGTGAAAGATTTGGAGATGTTTTTCCCAACTTAGATACATGGTAGTATAATGAACATCTATCCACTAGGGCTGTAAAGAATAAAGTATAATAGAAAATAGGTTATTACATGGCCTCCCTGGTCGCGAAACAGTTAAGCGCTATGCTGTGGAGCTGTCGGCAGTGGTGACACGAGTTCGACGCCCGGCCGGGGAGATTCCCACATGGCGCGGCAGACCTCTCCTGCCTCGCCCGCTGCTCCCCTCAGCAGTGTATTTCCGTTGATCTGCCTGTTCTGCTCCCCACTCTGTCTCTGGTGAACACTCTCGCTGCCCCACACCTCTGGCCTATACCCCAGCTTGTATGCATAAATAAATCTTTTTTAAAAAATAAAATAGGTTACTATTTCAGGAGAGATAAGAGAGTTAAATGGTTTATCACTAATTATTGTCCTTGTAGGCAAGTAACAAGATAGTGAGAATGTTATAGCCGTCCTTGATAAAAACAGAAATCACCTCCCATCTTACTCCTTCTCTCCAGTTCAAGCATTTTACCTGAAGGCATACACCAAGGACAGGCCACAACATTAGGAAGTTGTAGTGCTCTTCATGGTTCATTGGCTGGGAAGCAATAGAAGATGCAGTGCCTCTATTAAGGACAAAGACTAGATAATAAGCAGTCAACTGCTTACTGTTTATACAAAGAATACATGAGGATGCTAAGGTTATTAGAGTTCAATTTGCTGACACCAAAAATGAATCTCTGGAAAATAAGGGTGACACTCAGAATAAAATTGAGAATCTGGAGAATCTTCACAGGTTCCTCCTAAAATCACACTGTCCTATTACCCAAGTCATTATCTGTATATAACTTATGCCTAACGTATTAACATCTGCAGTGATATGAAACAAAACTTGACTTTTCAGTTGCCAACAAGCACAAATTCATTCTCCTTGAGATAAGAATGCCCCCAAATTTTAAGAATTTGGGCTCATTTATAATTAGAAATATGACATCTAGTGTAACTGGTATGTATGTGATATGATAATTGAAGAAATTGAGAATATTTGTTTTGGTCACAGAAACAGCACACCACACCTGGAGTATTGTACTTACCACTGGACAATTTGCTTAAACCAGAGAACATTAAGAAAAGGATGAAGACTTTTCTGTGGAACTTTATAAGCACCAGGCTTTTACAGAGAAGGAATAGCGTTTCCGTGTGGCCCTTGGGAGGGAGGAAGGGGTGAGGGGAATATTTCTATTCAGAAAAACATTTGAACAATTAGTTATTTATATGGACTATTTGTAAGAAAAAACAGTAGAATAAATTAATATAGCTCTTAAGTTTCCAATATATTTTAATACCTAAAGAGAGAAAAAGCAGGGATTATTCCACTAGCACAAAAATCAACCTGAGAGTTTAGTCATTTATACAACATGTGGAAGAAGTCTTGAATATTGATATTTGCACTCTAGCTCTTGTTTTCTAGGTATTAGATCACAGTAGTTTCTAGGGAGTGTGATATTATTCTGTGAATTAAATGATCTATAATATATGTAAAAGCACACAGGATAGGAGACAGTACAGTGGAGTCGAGAAAGGCACCAGGGACAAGTTACCACAACTTAAATCTTAGTCCTACCGATAATTGTTTGATCATTGTGAAGCAGCATTAATACCACCTATCTTACAGGGTGTTTAGAGGAGTAATCGACTTACTATCTTGTAAAGTACTTTGCTGTAAGAGCTCTATCAGTGTTAATCAATATAAAAATCTATTGTTGTCTGGCACAAGAAAGACACTCAATAAATGTTAGCTGCATTAGTTCTCCAACAGGGGAAGTGTTAATTCAGATGATAAATTGATATATTTTTCATGGTGTAGAAAATATTTCAGAAATAAAAGGATGGGAGAGGGTAAGAAATTTGAACTATCTCGCAAGTCCCTCTGAAAAATTGTGAGCCACTGTTGTGTAGAGTGAGATGGAAGTTCTCTCCCAAATGAAATGTTCTTTTTTCCCTAAACCCCCATTCCTTGTCAAATCTATATAACATGCAACTAATTTGAGTGGCTAAATTTACAAGTTATCACAAGTCTGTACAGATAAGAAGATAGTGTAATCTGATCTAAGAAGATGGTTAAAAAAATCATTTTTTTCTGATACATTTCCACATATTCATGATTTCCTATTATAGCTATTTCAATAATCAACAATTTCAGGAGTGTTTTTTAAAATCTAATTTGCTAATATGTGGATAATGTGATCTTGTTGCAAAGATTTCCAGAAATAGTTTTGTATTTAGTATCATTTCCAAGCTGGAAATTAAACATTTTACACTAGTGAAAATCAATTCCCCATATTTGTTTTGCAGGTCATAGGGAATGAATTCGCAGGGAAAGAACTAAGTTCACATATTTCACTAGGAGTACAATCTAAACCAAGATGAACCACATGCATTTTTTTCCTCTCAGCATTGGAGCAAAAAATGATTGTAATTTACTCACAGTACATCTCTAGAGGAAATTACAATTTGTAAATATGTCATGATATGAGAAAAGGTGGATCTACTCTACATACTTTGCAACTATAATACTGCCTTATGTGTGTACAAATTCATGAAGTTGATACACTGTTCTCGAAGGGATTCATAGCTTTATCTATGTTACACATTTACTCCTTTCAATATGAACTAGAGAATGATTACACAGGCCAGAGAAGTATAACCATCCTTTATCCACTAACTCCAATAACCCATTCCCAATTCATTGCCTCAAACAGTAAGTGAGAAATTTTTCAAATTGTTTCATTCTTTTGTCCAAAAAAAAAAAAAAATTAGCATCTAAGCTAATATAGAAAAACAAGATGCCTATAAATTATTGCTAACCAAAGAGTCCTCCAGAAATCTGTATCACATATTAAGAAAAACTCTTTCCATTTCAAAAATATTCTTCGTTGTTTCTTTTTCTGATGACTGATTAAATCGGGGTCATTTTTTTTGTTCTCTTTTTTTACTATTTAGTCTTTTTTTACTATTTTTCTCAATGTTATACTTCTGCAATTTTGTTGACTTCTTATTCTTTACATCTCTTTTTTAACAAATGTGCTGATGTATAATTTATGTATAATAAACTGCACGCATTAAAATATAAAACATTGATAAATGTGACTGATACATGTTCTTTTCAAATGACCACCAAATTCAAGATACAGAAATTTCCTCCAAAAGTTTTGTTCCCCTTTGTTATTACTTCTCTCATGCCATTCATACACAGACAACTACTGATTGGCTTTCTAACTCTAAACCAATATGTATTTTCCAGAATTTGTTGTTAGTTGTTAAGAGTAGCAAATGAATTAAGATGTGTAACACTGTATTGCACATTTATATTTCACTACTACCGGTAGCCACCAGGAGAATCTGGCCCAACTCCTGTAAACATTCATTTTCCTAACCATGGAGAAGGAGACATCAAATAGAATGATAAACAAAGATGGAACAACAAGTTAAAGGTGGAGCCAATATCAGTGTTTGAGTCCCTTTATCCAGTTGTGCCTGTAGTTATTCATGGATTCTGCTATTTAGTAAGGCAATAAATTCATTACTATTTACCTAAGGTAAATTTCAAACTTGTATTTGAAAGAGGTTGAGAAATATCATATATAAAATTGATGTGCTTATTAAGACACTGAAAGTTGCCAGGAACATTCATTTAAGCTGCCCCTAGTCCTAGAGGATATGTAATTTCAATGAAAGGGAAACTGAAGATGGAAATAAATTGAATGATGAGTAATTGGGGGTCTTGCAGGCCAGGTCAGTGAGCCGAAAGTGGTCAGTTGGTCTTGAATTCTCATTTGTTAGAGAACTGCCTGAGAAGATGGGACCTCTGTTCAGAAGCAGGGTGAGTAGAACCAAGGAAGTGAGGCCTGGGTCAATTGCCCAGTAAAAAAGATGTTATCAAAAGAAAATAAATTCCTTTCAAAACTAACCAAAGGTGTTGGAGCAGCAGTGAGTGGGTGCTGATGCTGGGATATTTCAAAGATCTTTACATTCTCTGAAATTCTGCACAGAATCTGCATGGACTTTTTGGTTTCACCATTTCAAAATAAAATAAAATAAAATACATTAAACCAACTCTTTGTCTGTCTATTACCCATCAACTATACCTTAGGTGTGTACCAAAATGTACTCATAGTTATCTTGCTACACAAAAGGCATCTGTCTAACTAGCTATAGCAAAAGTTTTAGGTAGCATTTTGGTTTATTTTTATTTACAATTATAATTGTTATGAAAGACACAGTTACTTTCGCTTTTAAAATTGTGTGTGAATGTGTATTGTGAAAATCAGTGTATACAGACACATATACTCACACAGATACCCTCTTAGCAAGTAATTTTCTGTATTTCCTGCTAAAAAAAATTTAAAATTGATGACAAGTATTAAGTATTAACCTTTTCTATAACCTGTTATAAGAAGAAAAGACTAAGAAACCAATTTAATAATACTTCAATAGAAAGAAAATATTATTCACTTCCCATTCTTACTGGGAAATGCAAACATTAATTTTAATGAAAGCAACAGATTTTAAACAACAAGAAAATAGTATGCATGTTATATTTTCTAGAAAGAGAACATTATAAAAATTGGTTGTCATAATATTAATATCAAATGTCCTTACTTAATTTTCTACCCAGAACTGAAAAATGGTCACAAGCATTAATAATGAAGGGCATAAAATTTAATTACACTGGCTTTGCAGTGACAATAAGAAGTTCCTTTTGTCTTTTGCACCAATTCAATTGCATCGTATTCAATTAAATCACTGCAATAAAATGTGACTGAACTCAACCGCTAATGATGAACAATAAAGTATACAACTGAGGCTACTAGAGGAGACAGAAGAAGGGGGCGAGCCAAGTGGGGTGTGGGAACAGGGGACTATGGCAAAGGACTTTCAGTGACTTGTTGGCACTGACAGTGACACCCATCTTAAGAGGAGTGATCCTATATGGTGTTGTACCAATGCTACCTCAATACAGAAAAGAAAGAAGGAACCAGAATGGACAACCCATCTAAAACATAAGAGCTGTTTCAAAATACTGAGTGACTAAAACATTTTGACATTTGGCAAATAATTGATGCCTTTTTTTTTTTATTATTCACTCTATTGTGTTTCACGATGTCAACATTCATGCCACAGTTTCAACAGAATCTATAGAAGAATATAATTGCATAACATATTGGTAGCAGGTTGATTGTGAAATTATAAAATTTGTATTTGTAGGGCCTCCCTGGTGGTGCAGCGGTTAAGCGCTGCGCTGTGGAGCTGCCAGCAGCGGTGACACAAGTCTGATGCCCAGCTCGGGAGATTCCCACATGGCGGGGTAGACCTGTCCTGCCTTGCCTGCTGCTCCCCTCAGCAATGTGTTTTGGTCCATCTGTCTGTTCTGCTCCCCACTCTGTCTCTGGTGAACCCTCTTGCTGCCCCACGCCTCTGGCCTGTACCCCAGCTTGTTTGCAAAAATAAATAAATCTTCAAAAAAAAGGGCCTTCCTGATGGCGCAGCGGTTGAGCGCTGCGCTGTGGAGCTGTCGACAGCGCGCGATTCGAGTTCAACGCCCAGCCGGGGAGAATCCCACATGGTGCAGCAGACCTCTCCTGCCTCGCCTGCTGATCCCCTCAGCAGTGTATTTCTGATCTGCCTGTTCTGCTCCCCGCTCTGTCTCTGGTGAACCCTCTCATCACCCCACGCCTCTGGCCTGTACCCCAGCTTGTATGTATAAATAAATAAATCTTTAAAAAATAAATAAATAAATCTTAAAAAAAAAAAAGGAAACTCTTTAAAAAAAAATTGTATTTGTAGATTTTGTAGATATGCCCTGGGGATCAAATATCCTGTTCCTCTGAACATGGTGGCAAATACATAATAAATATTTAAAATTAGCAACTTGGGAAACAGGAAAGGAAAGGGCATAGGAACCAAGGCTCACGAGTGCGGTGGTTGGAGGATCACCCTGGGACTGTACCTGAGGGAGAAATCAAATCCTGTCCAAAGTGAACAACGATGTAAGAAAATAAATTTAAAAAATTAATAAATTTAAAAATTAGAATTTTACTGGGCCTCCCGGTAGCGCAGCGGTTAAGCGCTGGGCTGTGGAGCTGTCGGCAGCGGCGACGCGAGTTCGACGCCCGGCCAGGGAGAATCCCACATGGCGTGGCAGACCTCTCCTGCTTCGCCCGCTGCTCCCCTCAGCAGTGTATTTCTGATCTGCCTGTTCTGCTCCCCGCTCTGGCTCTGGTGAACCCTCTCGCCGCCCCATGCCTCTGTCCTGTACCCCAGCTTGTACGTATAAATAAAAAATAAATCTTTAAAAAAAAATTAGAATTTTACTACAAAAATAAGATTATCAACTTTGTGAGTTGGAATTACTAGCTAATTTCATGGCTGTATATTACATCCACTAAATAATCTTTAATTGCCCAGGCCATTGGACATGTTTCTGGAATTTTAGCCACATAAGTTAACAGGCTTATCTTAGCCATAATTGTAAAGCTGCCATTTGGAAAATATGAGGGGTACGTATTTAAAACAGAAGAAGGAAATGGCCCTTTCGTCTGCTCTTGAAGAAGGCCCCTCATGCAGAGAACAGGTTACAACCGCAGCGAGAGCTGACTTCTATTCCTACCACATGCTAATATTTTAGATGTCACTGCTGCCTTTTCTCAGTGCAAACAGTACACACTCTTGGCCTCATGTCAAGCAATGCACCTGGTAGTAGAGAGAAGATCTGGAAGCAGATGATCTGCTACATTGCTCATAGCACTTCCACTGTGGGAAGCTGTGCTCATTTTTACTCTGCTGTGGATGAGAAGACACACCAATAACCTGCAGTAAGTGGAAACACGTGAAATTAACCTTGATAGACCAATAATAGAGAAACCAATCAAAAGACAATGTATTAGACAGTACAGTAACTCTGATTCACCATGCTTTTTTCTAACAAGGCATTTATGGTCCTTGTGAAAGTAACTAGTTGTTTTCTTTCTTCTAAATTCACATGCTTATAAAGCTAGTCTCTTTTTAAAAAAATCCTTTGTCAACTTTTTTTCTAAATGGTATACTGATCATCTTCTTTGAACTTTTACAGAATACTTAATTGTCCTAGTTCTTCATAATCACTTGACCTTTGCATAGCATTATAATCACTATTAATAAAGTGCGGTCCTTAAAGAATAATGTTTTTTCTGATGTTGTTATTATTATTAATGTTATTATTTTCTTAATCATGGTCAGTATTTAGAACTACTCTGATATATCCTATAATCATTATCCTATTCTCTAAGAGGTCAACAAAAAGTTATTCTACAGTCACATTTCTTAACTTTCAGATTCATGATTTTTTTTTTCACATTTAAGAAGTTCTTCCTTATATCATACCTAAATTGCTCCTATTACAAATTACTCTCATTTTCTGTGGGTCATTGGAACTAGACGACAGCTGAATGCATTTCCTATAAAATGATATTAAGGGTGAACTTCTTAGGCAGTCATTTAAAAGTTATACATGACATATGCATCATAAAGACAGAAGATATTTTGAAAGTTCAAAAGCCTTACCTGTCTAGTCAAACTCTAAATACTTCCAGGAAGATTAACAATTATTTTATTAAATAACCTATGCAGGTCATGGTTGCTATGACTTTTGAGTAAACTTACTATCTTAAATTAATTACATTAACTCTTTCGTATTTTAATTATTAGCAATTTAGACTGTCCATCTGACCATTCATGGACTTAGTGGTTCCCTATAAAAAACACACATGTAATAAGTCAATTAGAATATGAATTACAACAAATAAAATAATATGAATTACAATTTCAAAAAGGTAATAAAGGAATGATAATGATGGTATTTTTCTATGTTTTGAATGGTATATTAATTGAATTTTTAAATGACATACCTATTAATGCCAAAATTTATATAACAGTTATATATATTGCCACCATTATATACCAAGCATGATTATAAAAATATTAATCCATTTAATTCTGTAACAACACTTTATGTTAAATATTATTCTTACAGCAATTTGAGAGTTGAGGAGCAAGTATGCCATGATAACTATAAGAGGCAGAGTTGGGATAGCAGCACAGGCATTTTGAATGCCTTTAACCACCATGCTGTGTAATCAACAAAAAGAAACGGGAAAGACTGTGGAGGATGGCTAATTTTTGAATTCTCATAAAGAACGCAGATAGATATAAAGCACACAAAACAGCTAGACAGTAGAAGCAAAAAATCATGTGACATAGCAAATCAAGGTGGCAAGGTATTGCATCAGTTTCAAAACACAGTTGGCTGAGAACCAACCACCAATGCACACATGATTCACATTCTGTAAGCATCTGTGTAGGTTTCTGAACAGAAAGAAGCAAAGGAGAACCTCTAAATATGCAGCCCACTGAAAACAACAGTAACTCACAATGAAAATAGCAGAAACTAATAATGACTTTTCTAAATCCTACATGAGGTGACCTACTAAAAATTCAGAAAAAAAATGATTTCACATCAAAAAGGAGAACAAATAAGTATTGAGGTCAAATTCCACACAAAGTTTTTATATAAAAGCACTCAAAAATATGGTATAGTTAACTACAAAATGATAGTTCAAAACAAACTAAAGTATTTTAAAATGATTCAAGACATGATAAAACAACATTAAAAACATGAAAGAAAAACTGGAAACTTACAGACTCAAAACAATGGAAATCAAAGAAACCATCTTTTCAGAATAAAGAATAGAAAGCACAAGCAAAAATAAGCATTGTGGGTAACATCTTAACAAAGAGAGAAGATAAAAAAATGTTTTAATATCAGAGATGAATAAGAGGCAGGAAAACTAGGGGGGAAAGTGATAAAAATTGGAGAAAGACAAAGGAGGAACAACGAAGAAGGTTAAACAAACAATAACAGCCTAAAGGATAGAGGAGGAGGAAAGGGAAACAAAAAAATACCAACATTTGCAATTCTGCAAAATGTCCATATATAAAGGACTAGTTAAAAGTACATGTTGAAAAGCATACCATCTACATGAGAATATACTTTTAAAAAACATCAATGCAAAAAATACTGGACTTGAAAGGAAAAAAAAAATCTTTTTGATATTAGACATAATGAAAGAAAGTGACTGATAAGTTAAAAATAAGCATATCGGGGCCTCCCTGGTGGCGTAGTGGTTAAGCACTGTGCTGTGGAGCTGTCAGCAGCAGCGGCAACACAGGTTCGATGCCCAGCCAGGGAGATTCCCACATGGCGCGGCAGACCTCTCCTGCAGCGCCCACTGCTCCCCTCAGCAGTGTATTTCCCTCGATCTGCCTGTTTTGCTCCCCACTCTGTCTCTGGTGAATCCTCTCACCACGCCACACCTTTGGGCTGTACCCCAGCTTGTATGCATAAATAAATAAATCTTTTAAAATAATAATAAGTATATTGTTAGTCTTCTTAACAGCAATATTTTAACCTAAATAAGAAGACAGCGACAGAGCAACATATAAGACAAATAAAGGGGAAATGGAGGGGGCTCCAGGGGGAGGGGGGTTGAGGGAAGGTTGACAGTAGGTCCAGTCAAACTGATTTCAGCTATAAAAGTTGAAGTGATTACCCTGTACAAGAACTCAGAAACTATTGTTCCCACAAGTTTTTCCTGAGGAATTTACTAGAGAGTGAGCTTCAGAAAACTAATATGACTATAAACCATCACTGTAAGTACTGGAGGTCAGCATTAAACATACATATATTTATAGATCTAAGCAAGACAATATTAACATTAAGTGGAAAGACTATTATTTGGATAGCCATGTGCTCAGAAATAAAGGATGAAATAAGTGAGAAGGACATTTGTGAAAAAAATTATTCTCATTAATATTGGAGGTGATGGTATTATTGCTATTTGGAGATTATTGCATAACTAATGTATAAAGCAACTGAGCAATTTTGAATTATTCTAACTCAATCATCACTTGCATATTTGAGAATGAGACATTTTTTAAGAAAGGAAATACAGATGTACTATACAGGAGTTAAGGGTAAAAGAACAATTCTTTGCATTTGAATTGGAAATATCTGTATGAAGTTACATAGATTTTGGGATACTCATTGTACTGTAGATTGCTGACTACAGTTGTAGAATGCAATCCAGTTGCAATGAGCATTCCCAATTACCAGCTTGCAGTCTTAAATTATCATTTAGCACTAAAAGCAACTGGAACTTCTTGGAGAAATAGCTGGGTCCAGCTAGCTCTGGGGCAGGAAATGTACTAAATGGGTTTAAAATGTCCCCATATCGGGATAGCAAAGAAGTCTTCAAATAATATTAGTCATGTCAAAATGATTCAAGAACCAATTTGGAGAGACTCCTACTGACCAATAATGGGAATGACATTTATTCATCATAATATATTGAACTAATTGGTCAATGTTAACGGATACTAGGGAGCAATTAATTATCTTGAAAATGGGTACATGAAAGGACAGATTCAAGCATGTCCACAGGGTTAACTAAAGAGAGCCTCTTTATACATCTACTCAATTTAACTTAAATAGAAATGATAGAATTAGAAAATTCCACTAGTTTGTGAACCTGCCCCCAAGTATGAATGGATCTATGCATTAAGAATTACTGCTGGGCCTCCCTGGGGGCGCAGCAGTTAAGTGCTGCACCTCGGAGCTGTCCACAGCAGCAATGCGAATTCGACGCCCAGCCAGGGAGATTCCCACATGGTGCGGCAGACCTCTCCTGCCTCACCCGTTACTTCCCTCAGCTGTGTACTTCCGTCGATCTGCCTGTTCTGCTCCCCACTCTGTCTCTGGTGAACTCTCTCGCTGTCCTATGCCTCTGGCCTGTACCCCAGCTTGCATGCATAAATAAATCTTTTTAAAAAAAAAAAGGATTACTGCTGATAAGATCATAAAAAAGAGACTTGTAATCACTGTCATGATCTCCAAAATTCAGATCATGAGAAAATCTACAGGTCAAATGCCTGGTGTTTAACAGACAACAGAAGACAGCAAAATTTTAATATTATTAAACCATACTTTTTAGGTATCCACCCTTGGATGTCATTAAACAAAATGCAATGAAATGGTTACTAAATTGTCAGGAAACAGATTACCTTGTAAGGGAAGAAAGAGATTAGAATGGATAGCTGGAAAAATTCCATTTACTGACTTGAGTGGTGGCTACAAGGTATCCACTTTAAAATATTTTAGTGAGTTAATACATTTCTTGTGTGTGTGTGTGTGTGTGTGTGTGTTTTCCTATATCTGCATTTCCTTTTCTGGAATAAGATAAAAGTAGTAAACATTGATTTGTCTTTCATGAAGCATTCAGTAGACATTGCATATAACCTGTCTTCCTTTTTTTTTTTAAGATTTATTTATTTTATGCATACAAGGTGGGGTACAGACCAGAGGCTTGGGACGGTGAGACAGTTCACCAGAGACAGAGTGGGGAGCAGAACAGGCAGATCGAGGGAAATATACTGCTGAGAGGAGCAGTGGGAGAAACAGGAGAGGTCTGCTGCGCCGTGTGGGAATCTCCCCAGCCAGGAGTAGAACTTGCATCGCCACTGCAGGCAGCTCCACAGTGCAGCACTTAATCGCTGCGCCACCAGGGAGGCCCAGTGTCTTCTAAGTTCATACTTCTTAGTCAACGTATGTTCTTGTTATCTGAAATCTGTCTGAGGCACAAGAATCCATTCAGTCTTCCAAACTCAGTAACAGAAAGTCACTGTAGATGTCACGCTTCTTTCACATTAGATCCAGCCTGACCAATCCACTTCCACTTTTACATATGTCTCTTTCTTGTCAATCCCGACATCAATGCTTTCTTTCAGTTTGAATACTTCTTTCCTCTATAGTAGACACTGCTGGTTATATGATCACTCTGCCTACATTCAGGTTGTCTTCTATTTCATCTTCCATAATAACACTAAAGTGATATTTCAAAAATTAACATTCGAGATCTGATCATTTTGAGTAGGGTGTCAAAAGCAATTTAAGGAAATTAGATGTAGGAGTGGGTTTTGCTTTCTCACAGAAGACTTTAAATGGAAGAATGCATTTTTGTAAACTTTCAATTAAGCACTATTTTAAAGCAAGTTTGAGTCAATCATTTGATGAAGTAATAGGACTAAATTAGATCCATAGTGCAATTAGAGAAGGTTCTGACGTTTTGAGGGAAATTGAATGCTATTCTTTGAATCATAGATTCTTGCCACTGTTGAAGCTTACGGAATTTTCATCTTAGAAGATGGTCACCTAATTAGGCTAAGTGCACTATAATAATTGAGATCATCCAAGAGATTAATCATTATGTGTAACCAATCAGAAATACTCCATAGTTTGCAGAGATTCTGCAGTTGTTTTTTATGATGGTTAGGAGAACTAAGGTAAGTCTCTTACACTATCACAGACATTGCATTTTCAATCTGGAAAATAACTACATTTCACAAATGCGTGCATTTAAGCAGAAAGAGATTACAGCAGGCGTACCCAAATCCCTATCAGTAGAAATCACAGAAAAGAGAATAAACCAGATCACTTGATTCCCACATTACTGCTTTTTCCTCTTGGAGTATCGGTAAGATTGAAGAGCTCAGAGGACATCACCAGAGCAAACTAGAGCCTCCAAGAGCAAAGGCAGATCTGCCACTGCACACAGAGACCTTCCTGACCACACATTAGAGGGGATGTGTGGGGAAAGAGGAGACTGGGTTCCCCCAGCTTAGTTCAACCCAGTCCAGGTTTGATGGATTTGAGGGTAGCAAGATATTTCTACTTAACCACTCAAATTTTCAGTAGGCAAATACAGAGTTGACTCAGTGTATCAAAATTTCTTTTTTAGATTATAATGTGAGGTATGGATCTTACACAGAATGAGTGAAGAAAAAGTTTAAATAATAGTTCCTCTAAAAATATAAATCTCTCCAAAGAAAACAGAGATTTGAGACACTCTGTCCTAAGAAAACAGAAAGATTCTGAATATATAACTCAGAATAATTTCTGACCAAATAAAGAGGAAAAATATAAACAAAAGCATACTGACACTCCTATTAGAATCCCATGTAAGCGCATAGATGTCTAAATAGGCCATAATGACAAACTTCATCCTTTCCTAGTGTTTGCCTATGGAATTTGCTAACCAGATTTAACTGTGCTTTTTCTACAAAAATAAAAAATTTTTGAAAATTAGGAGGAGAGTCCTCTAAACAACTGAGATAGTTACCTTTATTTTTAATCTATGAATGAAAACTAAAGGGACATTTTGTCCACAACCTGGCTGGTTTGTATGCAAAGTTCCATTTTTTTTAATTTCAGACTAATCACATCAAAATGGCAATTCAATGATGTTGCCTTTGGAGACTTTTATGGGTCAGTGTTTACCAAAATGTTCATTGTCTTTGCTAATGTCAGTGCCTCTGGATTGCCAAAAGAATCTTACAAAAAGTTAACAATCTTCACAATGTAATTACTTTCATTGTCATTTCAATAAAGAATTCATCTAGTCATCTGGATTTGAGCAATTCATGTGGATCTAGCTGCACAATAGGGAACTTTTTCCTTTTAAGATCTAAATTGAGGGGCTCATCCATCAAGTCTCTAATCACTTCTTTTCTTTCAGAGCACTTTTGGAACACTGTGTTAGCAGTGATGCTGGCAAGTTGGAAGCCAAGGAGCTCTTTTTATTTTATTATTTCCAGTGCATTATCAGAAAATCAATAGTCATTTTTAAAGACAAAACTTTGTTTTTTGTTACCTTGGCTCTGTATTACTTTGAAAAGAAAACCCATTAGATTAATATACAGGATGTAATGTATTTGTCCCACATATGCCAGGAAAGAAAATGTTTCCTATTTCAAAGGAAATAATTCTGATAGATATATAAAAGAATTTTAGTTTTTGCTGTTAAGTATTTGTTATTTTGATTTGCAGAGACTTTATAGACATAGCTAAGGAAACATTGAGGCCTTTAAGTTGGGAATTTAAATAAGCATGATGATTTTTCTGAAACATCTTGGCAAGACATCAGAGCTGCAACTGAGACCATGACAGTTGCAACTGCCAATGACTTTCCCCTGACATTGAACAAGAATAAAATAGATGCTTCAATGTACCATGTAGCATTGTTCTGTTTCTTTGAAATTATAGTATTAGAAACTTCTAATTACTCAATCATTTTTCAGTTTACAAAATAACCCCAATATTTCTCTCTTCCTATATACTAAAAAAAATTGAATATTGAAATAATCCAACATTAAGATGAGCAAAAATTTGTTTTACATATTTCTGTTAATGTGAAGGGCTGATTTTTTAAAAAATGACATGTCAGAGAGAAATTATATTTCCACATAAATACTGATCATTAATCCTTTGTTAAAATATATTTTAAGAGTTGGGAACTAAGATGTATGGCAAATGGTAAAGTATCTGAGTTAAAGCAACTTGCAAATTATACATGACAATATGTAATCTAATAATGTTCCATATGTAAAATGTGTAAACACATGGAATGGTAATCAACTCCACCAATATTGAGCTGAGAACCAGACTAGATGAAATGGACTCAAAATATAGTATATGAGCAATTTAAGTTGGAAATACAAATGCAAAAGTTTATGGGGTAGAAAGAACTAAGAAGCTTTATTCTTTGGCCTTTACAGAAGATTTATTTCTGAGTTATTATTGGGTCTCTTATCTCATTTCTTTCTTTTGGCTATGACTGGTAGACCATAATAGAATTCATTAATGAATAAGTAAATTTACTGTGTAGTCATATGTGGAAAAAGTGACTTGACAAACTTTTTATTGTCAACTTATCCTTATCACCTATACTAGACGTGAACACAGCAAATGGGCAATGACTATCATCTAATGAATAAATCAATGAATAAATCAATGAATCTCTATAAGATCATTTATTAAATACCAGACAAAGACAGAGTAGTGTATCAAAGTGGTTGTCTGCGTGATATCCGGAGCTGTGAGGATTAAAATCCTGGCCCCCTATCTACCCATTGTGTGTTCTTCAACAAGTAATTTTATCTCTATATGTACAATTTACTCATCCATAAATAGGATCAAATTAATAACACATAAAAATTAAATGTTTAGCTTAAGAGATTAAAAAGAAACTACAAAGAAATGTCAAATGAGGTAAATTAGAAACTGAACTTGTGATAAATGCCTAAAAACATAAGGACATTTCTTCAGGCATGTCTTTGGGGATTTGACTCCAAAGCAAGAAAAACAAAAGTAAAAACAGACAAATGTGATTAAATCAAACTAAAAAAGCTTCTGCACAGTGAAATGACCGTTATTAAAATGAAAAGAAACAGGGCCTTCCTAGTGGTGCAATGGGTTAAGTCGCAGCACTGTGAAGCTATGCAGAGCCACTGCAGCACAAGTTCGATCCCCAGCCAGGGAGATTCACACATGCAGGAGCAGACCTCTCCTGCCTCGCCCGCTGCTCCCCTCAGCAGTGTACTTCAGTAGATCTGCCTGTTCTGCTCCCCACTCTGTCTCTGGTGAATTCTCTCACGCCCCCCTATACCTCTGGCCTACACCCCAGCTTGTATTCATAAATAAATAAATCTTTAAAAAAAATAAAAAGGAGATGAAAAGAAACACTACTAAATGGGAGAAAATATTTGCACATCATATATCTGACAAGGAATTAATATCCAATCTATAAAAACTCATACAACTCAACAAAAAGGAAACAACTCAATTTTTAAAAGTGGGCAAAAAAACTCAATAGACACTTCTCCAAAGAAGACATACAGACAGCCAACAGACATATGAGAAAATGCTCATCATCATTTATTATCAGGGAAATACAAATCAAAACCATAATGAGATACCATCTCATATCCTTGAGAATAAGACCATAAACAACAAGTGTTTGTGAGAATTAAGAGAAAAAGGAGTTTTCCTATGCTGTTGGTGGTTATGTAGATTGGTACAGCACCTATAGAAAACAATATGGAGATTTCTCAAAATATTAAATATGGGTCAACAATAAGACCCTGCAATTCCACTCATAGGTAAGTACCCAAAGAAAGAAAAACACTAATTTGAAGGGATGTGTATGTTCATTGCAGCACTATTTATAGTGGGCAAGCTATAGAAGCAATCTAAGTGCCCCCAAACAGATAAATGGATCAGGAAAGTGTGGTGTATATATACACAGTGGAATACTAATCAAGTATAAAAAAAGATAAGCTCTTGCAATGTGTGATGACATAGATGGAACTGGAGGGGTTACACAAAATAAGTCAGAAGGAAAAATAATTACCAGATAGTGTCTCATATGTGGAATACAGAGAAACAACAAAGGGTCCTAGAAAGCCAAACAGATTTTAAAAATCTTAGAAATCTGACTGTAGAACTGAGGCTACCATGGTGGGAGGGGGCAGAGCGAGACATAGTGGGGAAGGAGCACATAGGGAGGACTCTAGGTATCTTGGTGGTGGGCATGGTATAATAATACCTGAAGGGGAGGGCCTCCTTGGTGGTGCAGTGGTTAAGCACTGCGCTGTGGACATGCTTAGCCAGGGACATTCCCACATGGTGCGGCAGACCTCTCCTGCCTCGCCCGCTGCTCCCCTCAGCAGTGTATTTCCGTCAGTCTGCCTGTTCTGCTCCCCACTCTGTCTCTGGTGAACCTCTCACCACCCCACGCCTCTGGCCTGTACCCCAGTTTGTATGCATAAATAAATAAATCTTTAAAAATAATACCTGAAGGAGGGCCTCCCTGGTGGCGCAGTGGTTACGCGCTGCGCTGTGGAGCTGTCGACAGCGTGTGATGGGAGTTTGACACCCAGTCGGGGAGAATCCCACATGGTGCGGCAGACCTCTCCTGCCTCGCCCGCTGCTCCCCTCAGCAGTGTACTTCTGATCTGCCTGTTCTGCTCCCCATTCTGTCTCTGGTGAACCCTCTCACCGCCCCACGTCTCTGGCCTGTGCCCCAGCTTGTTCGTATAAATAAAATCTTTAAAAAGAAAATTACCTCAAATTAAAAAAAAAAAACACAATACCTGAAGGGGAGTTTTATATGACTCTAAATCACAGTTCCAGTTAACTGTGGTCACAATAATGTTCATAAGAAACTAAATCAAACTTCACTGACTCCAAATAACAACCCATTTATCACTCAAGTCACGCAGGTCAGTTTGACAAGTCTATTTCATGCTATGCGTCCGCATCCGAGAGGCAGTTATTAGGTATTACATCACCTGGAATCTTTTGATTTACTATTGCCTATTAACATTTCCCAGACATGTTATTCAATATATTTTGTTTCTTATATCTTCCTATTATACATTTATAGAAATTACATTAGTTTCATGTAATCAATAAGCCAAAGCAACTAATTTTATAACGTAACCAAAAAACAACTGTCTGTTATCACAACTAAAACATAAGGTGTAAAGTGTCATATAGCCAGAATTTTTTTTTCTTTATCTAATATTCACCATAAGTGTTTCATGGATTTTGAGTATATAAAGGTAATAAGACATCATTGTAAACTATTCTATACTCCTAATCCCCCTATTTTAGGAAACTGCTTCTTCAAGAAACTTAAGAATGCTTTTTCATTTTATCTCAATGCATAAAGATTTTATTTACGATGAATGTTTTCATATATTTATATGCAAATAGTATCTTTCTTTGATTATTCACTTTTGAAGCCAAAGAAGACATGCTTTGCCTCAGGCTTTTTATTGCCATTATAAGCTTTATGGAAACAGACAATGTATTGTAATACTTTTATAGAATTCTTGTGAAAAACTACATGAAAAGTCTATTCCTATATAAAGAATTTTGATTAGAAAAGCACTTTCAAAAATATCAACTATTAGAAAATTAATGGGAGAGGTGTATGGACTAGTAGCTTTCTTTTAATGAGATGTTAAAGTTTTGCATTATACTGATAATGAACAAAGGATACAATATGAAATATTTCTAAGACTAGTATGCTAAAAAGGCTTATTTCACTCTAGTGAAAAAAATAGATTTAAGGCAGCTAATACACTTATATCTACATACATAGATAATTATGTACACATGCATGTAGTAACTATACTGGTTACAACTTGTAACTAAAAAATACCTTTTTTTTAAAGGTTAGTTTAATACAATGAAATAGATCTTCCTTATCCTCAAGTTTGTATATAATTGTGGTGTGTTATTTTATTTTATTTTTTTTTATTTATTTTTTAAATTTAGCTTTTTTTTTAATTTATTTTTACATACAAGCTGGGGTACAGGCCATAGGCGTGGGGCGGCGAGAGGGTTCACCAGAGACAGAGTGGGGAGCAGAACAGGCAGATCAGAAGTACACTGCTGAGGGGAGCAGCGGGTGAGGCAGGAGAGGTCTGCCCCACCATGTGGGATTCTCCCTGGCTGGGCGTCAAACTCACGTCGCCGCTGCCGACAGCTCCACAGCGCAGCGCTCAACCGCTGTGCCACCGGGGAGGCCCTGGTGTGTTATTTTAAACTAAAAAGTAAGTGTTTCTTGGGCCTCTGTGGAGCTGTCGGCAGCGGTGACGCGGGTTCAACACCCGGCCGGGGAGAATCCCACATGGCGAGGCAGACCTCTCCTGCCTTGCCCGCTGCTCCGCTCAGCAGTGTATTTCTGATCTGCCTGTTCTGCTACCCGCTTCATCTCTGGTGAACCCTCTCACTGCCCCATGCCTCTGGCCTGTACCCCAGCTTGTATGTATAAAAAAAAAAAAAAACAAGTAATAAAAAGTGTTTCTTGAATTTTAAGTAAGACTAATAAGTCTTTGACTTTGTTGCTAATTAATGTTTGTGATTTTTTTACTTTAATTAGAATTGCATTATTATCATCATTCAATCTTTAGAAGTTTTAATATTATAAAAATAAAAAATATAGTATGATAAATTATTTTTCAAAAAATATAAAAAGTATTAAGATTAAAAAACACCCAAATTCCAACATTCAATGAAGTTAAAATGCTAAAAGTAGCAATTGAAACTAACAAGAAAAAAATAGCTGAAGGTGCAGATTAAAAAAAAAAACATTCAGAAAAGCTTTGATCCTGTGTTGTCAAAAATATTTAGCAAACGAACATAGACAATATATTTAAGAAAAATTGAGAAGAAAAATGGGAACTAATGGGGAAAGCTATTCTGTAAAATAACATCTTGTTTGTTATTATAAACATTCAGCTATTACTGATAGTGAGAAGAAACAAGTATCTTAAAGAGATAGAGACAAAAGAAATTGAGAGAGATATAGATTCTCCAACTTCGGCAATTATTCTCTGTCTCCCTAATAGATGACATGAGCAAATTTCCAGAGATATTTCTAGTACATAAAAGCTACTCATTGCCAAAAACTTCTTTAATATGGGAGAATAATGTTAAAATTATAGTAGTAAAACAGAGGTATTCTCCAAGACTAATAGCTCTAGAGTCAATACTAAGTTAATATCTGAACAAAATTTGGTAATTATCTATAAAGCATTAAAAATATACACATATTCAGGGCCTCCCTGGTGGCGCAGCGGTTGAGCACTGCACTGTGGAGCTGTCAGCAGTGGTGATGCGAGTTCAACGCCCAGAGGGCAGAATCCCACAT
Organism: Scalopus aquaticus; assembly: GCA_004024925.1. Taxonomy (NCBI): domain Eukaryota; kingdom Metazoa; phylum Chordata; class Mammalia; order Eulipotyphla; family Talpidae; genus Scalopus; species Scalopus aquaticus. The sequence goes on along the minus strand of PVIJ01000693.1, from coordinate 34,265 downwards.
GGTGCGGCAGACCTCTCCTGCCTCGCCCACTCTTCAGCAGTGTATTTCTGATCTGCCTGTTCTGCTCCCTACTCTGTCTCTGGTGAACCCTCTTGCCGCGCCACGCCGCGCCTCTGGCCTGTACCCCAGCTTGTATGTATAAATAAATAAATCTTTAAAAAATATACATATATACATATAAAAAACACATGAATCACAGCAATAGACATTTTTCACAAAAGCATAGAGAAAATTTAAATTCCCCGATGGTTATTAATTTGCATTTGCTTCAAAAATGTTAAATTCAAGTACCTAGTTAGTTAGAAAGTATTAAATTATTAAAACTCTTCTAATAGTTTTATAAATATCTACTTAGTCTAACATCTTCAGTCTGATGTTAGAACTGCATGCATATTCACAATTATAATTTATTTTTCATTATAGACCATCTTACATAAAATGAAGTTTTTATTTTGCAAGAATATTCATGTGGAAACATTTAGTCAAGCCAGTATCTTGATACTTAGCATATGTTACTTTGCTGATTTTTTTGACTTTACATAAATACAAATATCATTCTTTTTTTTTTAAAAGATTTATTTATTTATACATACAAGCTGGGGTACAGACCAGAGGTGTGGGGCGGCGAGAGGGTTCACCAGAGACAGAGCGGGGAGCAGAACAGGCAGATCAGAAATACACTGCTGAGGGGAGCAGCGGGTGAGGCAGGAGAGGTCTGCCGCACCATGTGGGAATCTCCCTGGCCAGGCGTCGAACTCGCATCGCTGCTGCCAACAGCTCCACAGCGCAGCGCTTAACCGCTGTGCCACCAGGGAGGCCCCAAATATCATTCTTTATGCATTCATACATGGGGTATTTTATGTATTTATGTAAAACATCATTAAAAGATTGCAACACAGGGGGCCTCTCTGGTGGCGCAGCGGTTGTGCGCTGTGCTGTGGAGCTGTCAGCAGCGGCAACGCGAGTTCGACGCCCAGCGGGGGAGAATCCCACATGGTGCGGCAGACCTCTCCTGCCTCGCCCGCTGCTCCCCTCAGCAGTGTATTTCTGATCTGCCTGTTCTGCTCCCCACTCTGTCTCTGGTGAAGCCTCTCGCCACTCCACACCTCTGGCCTGTACCCCAGCTTGTATGTATAAATAAATAAATCTTTAAAAAAATAAATAAAATTAAATAAAAGATTGCAACACAAATAAAATTTGATATCTGTCTTTAAACCTTCAAGCTACTTAAAAAGGCATGTTCTATTTTTAGGTATTGATGGAAAAATTTCCAGCTGGTCAAATGTGAATGATAAAAATAGGCAAATTGAAATTAGAACTGTGTTGGAGTCACTCCCTTTTGGTTGGCCTTATGTTGTTTATATCATGCCAAGTACAAGAACCAATAGTCTCAAAAAACACACAGACAGTAAAGGAAGAATTCTGAAGTGATTTTCAATAACATTTGCCATTTGAAAATCAAAATAACCACGCACACACACAAACAAAGAATCTTGGTTTTCTTGTCATGTTCAGTTTTTCAAAATATAACCTTAAACTTTAAAAGGCTCCCTTTCACATGCTTGCGGATGTTCACGTATATTAGATGATCACTAGAAATAATGTGGCCAGGGACAGAGTCCTAGCTAGCTTATGAAAACAATTTTTCTGAGGTGTCAAATGAAAAGGCAATCAAAACTTTCCTAATTAAAATAGGCCCACTCTTTTACCTTCAAAAGTACGAATTTAGAAGGAAAACTCTAAATTCTACTGGTGCAACGGGTTAAGTCACTGCATTATGAAGCTATCCAGAGCCATTGCAGCACGAGTTTGATCCTTGGCCAGGGAGCTTCTCACATGGCGCAGCAGACCTCTCCTGCCTCACCCGCTGCTCCCCTTAGCAGTGTACTTCAGTACATCTGCCTGTTCTGCTCCCCACTCTGTCTCTGGTGAATCCTCTCACCTCTCCCACACCTCTGGCCTACACCCCAGCTTGTATGCATAAATAAATAAATCTTTAAGAAAAACAAAAAGTATGAATTTAGGGCCCTCCCCAATGTCCTAGGGGTTAAGTCTCAGCATTATCACCACTATTGCCTGAGTTTGATCCCAGGTCAGGGAGCTGACCCACACAGGGCATTGCAGATCTCTCCTGTCCTGCCCGCTGTTACCCTTAACAGTGTACTTTAGTAGATCCGCCTGTTCTGCTTCCCACTCTGTCTCTGGCGAATCCTCTCAACCACCCCTCCCCACCAACCCTGCACATCTCCCCTATAATCCAGGTCTTCTACACAAAAATAAATTCTAAAAAAAACTTTAAAAAGGCCTCCCTGGTGGCGCAACGGTTAAGCACTGCGCTGTGGAGCTGTTGGCAGCTGCAACACGAGTCCCATGCCTGGCTGGAGAGATTCCCACATGGTGCAGCAGACCTCTCCTGCCTCATCTGCTGCTCCCCTCAGCAGTGTATTTCGGTCGATCTGCCTGTTCTGCAGAGTTTATCAAACACTCATGAAGTAAAGTAAGCAAGAATCAAGGAGAGCATGATCCTCCCATAACTATAACCTCTGAAGTACAGATGAACTATTTTCTGATTATGTCTTTTTTCTAAAGATTTATTTATTTATGCATACAAGCTGGGGTACAGGCCAGAGGCGTGGGGTGGCGAGAGGGTTCACCAGAGACACAGTGGGGAGCAGAACAGGCAGAGCAACAGAAATACACTTTTGAGGGGAGCAGCGGGCGAGGTAGGAGAGGTCTGCTCGCCATGTGGGAATCTCCCTGGCTGGGCGTCGAACTCGCGTCGCCGCTGCCAACAGCTCTACAGCGCAGCGGTTAAGCGCTGGGCCACCAGGGAGGCCCAGATTATGCCTTTTTGATGATTATTTTCTCTCAATGTTTTCCACAACTGCCTGATAAAAGCAACTAGTGTTCATTAGCATGGTTCATGGGTTTGATGAAACAATACTATTGCATTTTAATGTTTACATGTTTAAAATTAAATTAATTTTTAAAGTTTTTATTTAAGTTTTACTGTTATTTAGCTGAAGTCTACATGTGGAAAAGACCTTGCCATGCATTGGATCCTTTTTCCCTAGAGGAAACAGCATCAAATATCACACTGAATCACACAGGCAGTAAAGCACAGATCAATGAAAATGTTCCTTGAAAACGGAAGGGTCAAACACCAAACCAAAACAAACTCTAGAAATCTGACTGTAAAACTGAAGCAACCAGAGATGAAAGAGAAGGGCAGAAAAGAAAATGGAAGGGGACCAAGGGTACTCTGGTAGGCAAATATGGGTGCCATCACAGTGGGTGTGCTGTGGGGACATATATCTAGAGGTGGGATCCTATACCCCCAAATTATGTACAGTGCTGAACACCGATGTGGCCTCAATTTACAAAAAATGTGGATGTTCTCTAATGAATATTGAGAAAGAGGCAGGGGGAAGAGGAAAAGGAAGAACAACGAGTTTTTTATTTATTTTTATTTTTTTTTTCAGAAATGACCAATGGTCATCAATGCCAACTTGAATCAACTGCCCATCACAAGCAAAACTTTATACATAAAATAGACTCTTATTTTACATTTAAAAGTGTATTTCTAACTCCAATGTGCTGTTAATTAACATGAAAAGAATTTGATTCTTAGAAAATGGGAATTTTTTAAAATGTAATAATTTTCCTAGTAAGATCACAATTATACTAAAGTTTCCAGCTGAAGAACTCTCTGATGACTAGCATTAAATATAAATGTCACCTCCCAAAAATCCATAACCACAGACTAGCCACGAGAAAACACTAAACAAACACAAATTCCAAAAAATACCTGACCTGTACTCTTTAAAACCGTCAAGGTCATGAGAAACAAGGTAGAGTGAGAAACTGTAATAGGTCAGAGGAAAGAGATATTATAAGTAAATGTAGGGGTCTCCCTGGTGGTGCAGCTGCGACACGAGTTCGACACCCGGTCAGGGAGATTCCCACATGGTGCAGGAGACCTCGCCTGCCTCGCCCGCTGCTCCCCTCAGCAGTGTATTTCCATTGATCTGCCTGTTCTGTTCCCCACTGTGTCTCTGGTGAACCCTCTCGCCACACCACGCCTCTGGCCTGTACCCCAGCTTGATACATAAAATAAGTAAATGTAATGTAATATTCTGGGTTGGAACTTGAAACAGAAAAAGATCATTAGCATTAGTGGAAAAAACTGGAAAAAGTCTAGATCTGAAATTATTCCAACATCAAATTTAGTTAAGTGTATATATAGATATAGATATATTTTACATATATATGTAGATGTATTCCCATATATCTACATATATGTTAAATAAATATACCAGAAGTGTGTGTGTGTGTGTGTGTGTGTGTGTGTGACAGATTATGCAGTTTCCTTTGCAATATATTTCTATATTTCTAGCTACTATTTATCCCTCAGGACTAGGTAGTATAGCTTTAGTGATGAAAACATTTTATTCACATTTGTCTCTATGAACTCTACTGTGATGGTAGCAATGATTAAAATACAACATGGACACACACGTCATATGCACAGGATGTCAAAAATAAAGAATATCTGTGCACAGAAATAGCGTAAGTTTGATTATCTGACAATTATCTTGGATTTAATTGGAACCAGTATGCCCATGATAATGATATTATAAACAAAATAAACATTTCTCAAGTTTATAAAGTTTAAAAATTAACAGTAATAAAAACTATTATTCCCCGACATTAATCGGTAAGTTCACTGCACCACTGCATATCTGGCATTGTCCTAAGCAACTTATCCTCATTCAGACTTATCTAACTACTATCTAATGAGTTGCCACCATGAGCCTGACACTGCTCTCAGCATTAGGGACACACCAGTGAACAAAAATATAGCCTTTGCAATGGAACTTCCACATAGGAGAGGAGATAGGTTGTAAATAAATAAGCAACACATTTATATCAGCTAATGTAAGCACAATCAGGGAAGGGAGCACAGCTATTTTAGATACAGTTTTTCAATGTAGGTGATATCTGAACAGATATCTAAGTGAAGTAAAGTAAGCATAGGCTATTTCAGGTGAAGATATCCAGCCCAAGCACAGAAATGAACAAGTTTTAATCAATTAACAAGGCAGGAAAATGTTGGGGAAAAAACATAGAAATAATAATACCTATCATATTTATGATTGATGGATTAAATGTGATAGAATTAGAAAGGTTAGTACTAAAATAAATATGGAAAATGCTTGCAAATATCTCCAGGAGTCAGATCGATACTAAGGAAGGGAGGGTAGAGAAGGATCTTGTTTCATAATAACCCTCTAATACTTCATCCTTGCTATGCACACACATTATTTTGCTGGATTGTAATATTTTATCCCACTCCAAGGTTTCAATCAGAATTCCCATTTTTCTCCTCCATTATAATTATTCAATCAGATCTGTATGGAGAAGAATGAGAATATATCTATAAAAATAATAAATTTTAAAATAAGAATTGCAAATCCTGCTATTAATTTTTCAAAGTTGGATATGTATACAAGTTTTTCCTTCTGTTCTCTCCTTTCCTTTCAATCATGAATATGCCCATACTCAGTATATCCACTTCCTACTATTTGCCTCACTTACTTCAAAAGTTATGCATAACTTAGAGATTTCTGATTAAAATTCTCAATCCACATCCGAACTAAAAACACTAGAGGCAAACTTCAATTCTCAAGCACATGCCTGGCTAAGAGTTTAAGACAATTTTCTGAATATTGTGTGAACAGATCAAAATGCATATATTCTTTCCTCTGTGTCAGTGTTTTACAAATGTCTTCAAGAACTCTGAGGGATAACAGAACTCTCTCATCACTCATAGTAAAGAAGAAATATACCATAAATTCCAAATACAGTTAGCATGATAATTTGCACATGTACTATGTTCTATACAATCCAGTTATTGAAAATAGCAGTTAGGACAAATTGATGATAGGCATTCAAAATTAACGCACCAAGTTGTCATAAATACTAAACACTATAGGGTTTGTGCTTATTGCTTTGATTTGGTGTTAAAGGCATTATCAAACTGCAGATTAATATTTAGATATTATTTAAAAGAAACATCTTTCTCATATGCTCTCTAGTATTGATTGATAGCAGTGAATTTAAAATTTGATTTTTTAAGTAGTGTGAACAAGCTGAATTATATAAGCACCAAGTAAATTAAGTAACTCTTCATTTAAATTAAGTGTTGAAAAAAGCTTCTATTTTTAATGACTTTAGTTCTTAAAATATTTTTCATAACTCCCTTTATTCTCAAATCTAAAGCACAAAACTAACATTGTATATTATACATCCAGATGTCTGTGCAAGCTGAATGACTTTAGTTAAATCCACATTAGCTTTTAGTTAATTGTTGTTTAAATAAGAATCAAACAGCGATCACCTTAGTTCATTCAGTCCTATCAAAAATTTTATTTTTAGCCATTTAGTACAAAATAAAATATTGCACATTGTTCTAAAAATCAGTATTGGTAAAACTATGTCTAACTTGCGTAAAAATTACTAGGGATTACTATTTATGCTTTGACAATGTGAAATTGAAATGTAAATGGACATAACATATGGGAATGAAGCAACATCACTTTTAGTATATATGCCTTCATAGTAATGGGAAACTCTTTAGTGCCTTGGAAAGGCAAACGTTATTTAATGTAAATATTTATTCATCAAATATATATTATGTGTCACTCATGCCAAGCACAATCTGATGACTGGTGAGTCAAAGTAAAAGGAGCCAGCCCAGTGCTCACAATCTACTGGAAGAAATGAGAAGAATGTCTTTCCTAGAGACGAACTCTTTTCAAATGAGCATTTGAGAAGTGAGTGAGCAGGAAGCAACTTCCAAGCAAAAATACAGAAAGGCATAACTCAAAGGTACTTCAGAAATGCCACAGGAGGAGGCTTTGAGTGGACCTTTGAAGGGAAGGCTGGAAATCGTGGATGTAAATTTTTTTTTAAAAGATTTATTTTTTTATTTATACATACAAGCTGGGGTACAGGCCAGAGACGTGGGCGGCTAGAGGGTTCACCAGAGACAGAGCGGGGAGCAGAACAGGCAGATCAGAAATACACTGCTGAGGGGAGCAGCAGGCGAGGCAGGAGAGGTCTGCCGTGCCATGTGGGATTCTCCCTGGCTGGGCATCGAACTCGCGTCGCCGCTGCCGACAGCTCCACAGTGCAGCGCTTAACCGCTGAGCCACCAGGGAGGCACAATGTGGATGTAAAATTGATCATGTATATCCTTACACACCTTGCTAATGAGTTCAAACATGCAGAAACTGGAACTGCATTAAAAGTTTTTGAAGAATTTGATTTATGATAGTCTGAAACTTTCTAGGATCAAAGAACAAAGACCTATGTAGTTAAATAAGCTATCACTTTAAGGGATTTCTTTTTATAACAAATAAGTTATTCCTCTTATAAAAAATTCAGTTTATTCTACTTCCTCCCTCCTGTATTTAACTACCATTTCTCTAATAAAAAGTGACATATAAATGCACCTATCTTTATAAGTCTGTTTTTAGACTTATTCCCACTGTCACTCCCTTTTCCCTCTTCATCATCAAAAGACATCAAAATTTTACCAGAACACAAGAGAGAACTTTCTATCCACCTTATCCTTTACTGTAGAGATCTGGAAACTGAGGTCAAGAGGCAAAGACAACTTCCCCAAGTCTTACAATGTTGTCTATAATTCAAGGCTCCCTAAAAAAAAAGGGAGAATTTTATTGTGTATAAATTATGTTTTAATAAACCTGACTTTTCAAAAAATGATTGCTGTGCTTTGGGCATATATAGATTTGAGGGGGAAATATTAGAGTAAAAAGTACAAACAGAAAGCATGAGTGGCTAATATTTTAATATTAGTAACATTTTGATATCTATTTTTTCATTTTTTAGATTTACATTCTCACAAGAACCAGACAAGTAGGGAGAGAAGGCAATATTATCTCATATTTACATGTAGGGATAACTGAAATGCAGAAGAATTAGAACTTTTGCCTTTTGTAACACTGTCAGGAGCAACAAAACATGACCTTAACCTTGGTCTTTTAGATCTAGTTTACTTTCTAAACACATTTCCTATCCCCTATACTACTACTTGTCCTTCTGCACAGGAAACAGTTATGCAAAACCCGCAGACTACAGATAAATCCATTACAAGGCCAAGATGGTGGCCACCACAGTCTCACAAGAAAGCTGGAGCATGCTGTCTGCCAGTGTTGCAGCCACAGAGAGTCCCTGTTGGGAGTCAGCTTACGGGACATGTGCATGCGTGTGTCACAGGAGCAGAAGTAGGAGAACCTCAACAACGGTCAACTGAGCTAAAACCAGAGCAGAAGTGGGAGGCCCCATAGCAGACAGAGGCCTCAATGCCCAGGGGTTCTGTGTTTTAAAATCTACCCAAGTGGGTCTCCCTGGTGGGGCAGCGGTTGAGCGCTGCACTGTGGAGCTGCCGGCAGCAGTGATGAGAGTTCGACGCCCAGCCAGGGAGAATCCCACATGGTGCAGCAGACCTCTCCTGCCTTGCCCGCTGCTCCCCTCAGCAGTGTATTTCTGATCTGCCTGTTCTGCTCCCCTCTCTGTCTCTGGTGAATGCTCTCGCCGCCCCACACCTCTGGCCTGTACCCCAGCTTGTATGTATAAATAAATAAATCTTTATAAAAAGAAATCTCCCCAAGTCTCCACTTCACTACCCTTAGTCCCAAAAGATCAGGGGGGTGGAGTGGTGAGACTCCTGACTCTGATAAACCCATTCTGCACTTGCTAAGTCCCAGTAACAGCCTACACCATTGCTTCTAAAATTAAACTGTTACTATGGGTAGGATATGGGATAGCAGATGGTACAAAATGACCCTCTGGAAAAATGACCTCGTGGGATCCTCAATTTTATTCACATTTTGGAAGGATACTAAATAATTTAAATGACCAGTCGTCATAGCTTTGTTAAACTCGTAAGAAGTGAGGAAATAATAAACAAGTTGATACATATTTTTAGGATTTCCAATGATTTCAATCTTTAAAGGTTACTTTGGTCAATGTCTGTATTTCTTCTCTTATGCTGTGATTGGCATTTTGGTGGAAAGTGGTGAGATGCTAACAAAATAATTAACACATATGATATACAACCAGTTTGGAAAACTTCTTAACAGTATCCACAAAATCTGAGCATGTGCCTGTGATACGAAACAGCAATTCCATTCCTAAGTATGTACTTAAAGAGGAAATATATATGTGTCTAAATAGCAAAAATTACACACACACACACACACACACACACACACACACCCCAAAAAATCATACAATCAAATGTTTGCATCAATGGTCTAGCTCCAAACTTGCTTCACCTCCGAAGTTGAAATTACTCAAATGGCCAAAAAGATTAGAACTAATAAAGTGTGGTCATTCACAAAGAATAAAAAATCATTAGAATCAATGATCTAAAGCTCTAAGCAGTACAGGATGACCCTCATAACAAAATAGCATTGAAGAAGAGTGGTCAGAAACAAGAGAACACACAGTGTGACCCAACATATACAAAGATGGGAAACAGGCAAAACTCACTGATACCAAGAGATTTTGGGTTAATGGGTAACCCTGGGAAAGGGAAATAACCTGAAGAGGGCTCAGGGAGCTATGGAGGTTGATTCTATTCTGTTTCTTGGTATCATTGGAGACATGGATTACTCAGTTTGGAAAATTTCCTTGAATTTCACACTTATAAAGAGTATACTTTTCTGCAAGTATATTATAGTTTAATAATTTTTTTTTCAATTACAGGGAAATGTAAAAGATATAAAAGGAACATCATAAAATATCACACATTATTTTTCCACAAATTTAGAGATGAAAATAGTGCTAGTTTTGATGGAGATGGATAAGCAACCTTACTGCACAGGGAATTTCCAATATTAAAAATACTAATTTTTATTCCATTTTGGATTCTAAATTTCTATAATAAAAGTACAAATGCATTTGAAATAATTTTGAAATATATGCAGAAGAATGAAAACTCCATGATACTTTAAAAGTATGTAGGTATAGAGTTTAAAAAGAATGAGCCACAGTATATTTACTTTGATCATAAATGCTTTTATAAAAATATCTTTTTATTGGTTTCCCACATAAGAAGGTACTTAGAAATTAGAGTCAGGTGTTGTATCTCAATCATTTCACTCTATCTATTGTCTAACATGCTTTGGAGTACACAGTAGACATCAGATGCACGTTTCTAAATCAAAGAATAACATGTTAATAGAAAAGGGACAGGGAACATAAATATTTGTTCACTTTTCCAAATCACACCCAAGTTCATTTACCCAGCTAACACCCAAGAAGCCCTAAAAGGCAGGCCTTACGGTGAGAAACCCAGTCCTTTTGGCAACAGCTAACACCAGCTGAACAGCGAGGTAGCCGCAATGGCAGCTCACCCACCCGCTAGCCCCAGTCAGTATTTCAGTTGACGGCATTCTGATTAAAATCGTAGCTGAATCCATATGAGAGGCTCTCAATCAATTTCCTGGATTCTTGACCAACAAGCAAGTGAAAAGCAAGATACTTTCTCTAAAATAGTTTAAGGTAATTTGTTACACATGAACAGGTAACTGGTATACCAAATTTGCTAATTATGAATAAACTGTTCTCAAAATTAGTCTTTGTGTAGATACATATTTCCATTTCTCTCAGATCTAGGAGTAAGATCTCTGAATTGCATGATTTGTGTCTGTGATTGTATTTCCATATGCAGCATGAGAGAGCATGAGAGAGCCAATGGCACTGATGATTTATAATTTTTATTCTCAGTTGTTTGGTGGTTCCTTTGACTGAGCTATTTTAATGGGCCTCTCACTGCAGTTTCACATGTTCTTCCCTAATGATTAGTGATGGTGCCCATGTTTTCAGGGGCTATTTGCCAGCTACTTTTCTTCTTTGCTTCAGTGCCTGGACAAGTCTTTTCGTATTCTTTTAATACACTGGAAATTTTCTGATTATTGCTTTTTGAGAATTTTTGTTTTATGTTGGATACAAGTCCTTATCAGAAATATGTTTATAAATATTCCAAACTCTAGGATCTATTTAAGAATGCTATCTAAAAAGTCCATCTTTTTCCAGGAATTTTTTGTAGAATGTGACTGCACCTTTGAACTACAACACTTCAAATGCAGAAATTTAGTCATGATAGCAAAATACTAGAAACAACCAATTGCCTAAACACAGAGGGCTGAATATATATGGTACATCTATATGAAAGAAAACTATGTAGCCAGAAAAAGGATGAAAAACATCTGTGTAAACTGATATATAATTGTTACACAAATAAGCTATTGAATAAATAAGTCATGATCTTCAACATAGCTTAACAAAAAAGTAAGCAAATAATAACTAGAAAATGTGCTAAGGGTAAAATCTTCATTACTTTAGAATCTCTTTCATGTTATTCTTGCTTCATTTCACATTTTTTAAATAATTCATACAAAAAACTTTAACATCTAAGCAGTTTTTAAAAAATAATGTAGTAGTTCATTTAATCTGTAGAATTTCCTTCTACTTACATAAGTAAGTAGAATTTCCTTCTACTATTGTAAGATTAGATCTACAATTTCAAGCAAAGGCATCATATCTATTTAGCTGCCCATTTTTCCATCCTTAAGCTCTCAGATGGTAAAGAAACAATTGGAAAAGGAATATTTTGAGACCTAATCAGGGTTTGATTGCTTTCAATTTAGGGTGACAGAGAATCACTCAACTAAAAAAGTGGGCTTTGGGCCTTCCTGGTGGCGCAGCGGGTTAAAGCGCTGTGCTACGGTGCTATCAGCAGCTGTGATGCGAGTTCGACACCCGGCCGGGGAGATTTCCACATGGTGTGGCAGTCTTCTCCCGCTTCTCCCTCTGCTCCTCTCAGCAGTGTATTTCTGTTGATCTACCTGTCCTGCTCCCCGCTCTGTCTCTGGTGAACCCTCTTGCCACCCCCACAGCTCTGACCTTTACCCCAGCTTATATGCATAAATAAATAAATCTTTTTAAAAAAGTGGACTTTACCATCTTTTCACCCATAAAACATTGGAACTGCTAGGTAGGCATTATTCTTACAGTAAGAGAATGGGAACAAGCATTGGCCTCTCCAGGAAGAGCAACGTTTTTGACCCTGCAAATGTGCTTGCTATTAGGCAACTGTTGCCCAAGCATTAAAAAACATTCTGCTCTGCAATTTTCTTTAGGGAAAAAAAAAATTCAACCACCACTCTTTTTTTTTTTTTTTTTAAAGATTTATTTTTTTATTTATACATACAAGCTGGGGTACAGGCCAGAAGTGTGGGGCGGCAAGAGGGTTCACCAGAGACAGAGCGGGTAGCAGAACAGGCAGATCAGAAATACACTGCTGAGGGGAGCAGCGGGCGAGGCAGGAGAGGTCTGCCGCACCATGTGGGATTCTCCCTGGCCGGGCGTCGAACTCACATCGCTGCTGCCGACAGCTCCACAGCACAGCGCCCAACCACTGCGCCACCGGGGAGGCCCCACCACCATTCTTTGGTTTAAAAAAGAAAAATTCAATAACCTCCTTTCTTTGGGAAAAAATTCAATAACCTCACTTCTTCAGTAAAACTCAATAACTGACTTTAAAAGCATGGATATATAATGGGACCTCCTGAATTTTATCCCCTCTAATGGAAAAGAGTGCTCAATTCCAAACATTGAGGAAAACAATATGCCAAAAAAATTAAAAAGCAGACACCTACCCCCAAGTAAAGCAAAACCTGACTTTATTTTTACAAATATAAAGCTTAATGCGTAGAATTTGGACATTGACACAATTGGAAAAATACCTTGAAACTTTTTATTTAAAAGGGAAAAGTCGGGCCTCCCTAGTGGCACGGCAGTTAAGGGCTGCACTATGGAGCTGTCGGCAGCGGCGACGCAAGTTCGACGCCTGGCCAGGGAGATTCCCACATGGTGCGGCAGACCTCTCCTGCCTCGCCCGCTACTCTCCTTAGCAGTGTATTTCGGTTGATTGGCCTGTTGTGCTCCCCGCTCTGTCTCTGGTGAACCCTCTCACTGCCCCACACCTCTGGCTGTATCCCAGCTTGTATGTATAAATAAAAAAAAGGGGGGGGTGGGGAAAGGCCTGCAATATTTTGAGGATGTTTATTTATCTTTTAATTCTATGCCCCAAGACAAGGATATTCAAATGTTTCCCTGATGCTGAAATGTTGTGGAACTGTTCTCAAGTGGATACTGACAGATTTCCTTCATTTCCCCTCAGTCCCTAAATATGCTCTTCAATATTTAAACAACACCTGTTTCATCCCACAAGTGTTTTTTCTATTAGGTTGAAGAGACCATGAAGGGTGAAGTATTACCACAGTTCCTTTTAAGTTTACAAAACAATTACTACCATGCATTTCATCATTTTGCTTGCATTTCTTTTTTTTTTTTTTTATTTATACATACAAGCTGGGGTACAGGCCAGAGGCGTGGGGCAGCGAGAGGGTTCACCAGAGACGGAGCGGGGAGCAGAACAGGCAGATCAGAATTACACTGCTGAGGGGAGCAGCGGGCGAGGCAGGAGAGGTCTGCCACGCCATGTGGGATTCTCCCTGGCCGCGCGTCGAACTCGCGTCGCCGCTGCCGACAGCTCCACAGCGCAGCGCTTAACCGCTGCGCCACCGGGGAGGCCCTTTGCTTGCATTTCTAAAGGAGAGAGTTTTTAAGTCCTTCCAACATAACCTGCCTGCCCCAACCTGTCTCCATCCTTGCTCCCCGTCTGTGTTCTCATTCCCTGAGTTCCACTTAGAAGATGGTCTGTAGTATTATTAGATGGTAGCCCTCCTGAGGATAGGTAAACTGTCTTACTTTTACACCAGCCATCATGAAGCTAATAACAAGGTATTTCCTATAGTCAATACAGAAACAAATGACTAGAAACTGTTATTTTAAATAAATGATCAATAGAAACACCCCTCTTCCTTTGCCCAAGCTTAGTGTTTCTCTAGCTGCTCCTGCCCTCAGTGCACTGCAGAGCATATCATGCTGGGATCCATCCCTTCTCCCCTTTTGCCCTCCAGAGTAGGCCTGCATTAGCAGGCTCCTGTGCAAAGGTTGAAACCAAAGGGGGACATGTCTGCTCCTGAAAACCCCCTGTAGCTCTGCTACTCAGTGGCCAGTTCTTGTGTGACGGGCAATCTCTTTCATTGTATTTTTTATCTCCATTCTTTTCCACCTAACTCCAAAATGGAAGTCATTCACTTAGAAATGGAATTAAGTATTATTGCTTGTCAATAAAACTGTGAAGCAACAAAACCTGTGGCTGCATTCAGGCAATAAACCTGAAGAAATACAAACTCTATAGAAGAACAATTCTGGAGCTAATGATAACAGCGATAATTAACATTTATTGAGCACTTCATATATGCCAGATATTTTGCCAGGCAGTTTACACTGAATCCTCTGGCGATATTTTGAGCATAAACGTCATTACCTTTTAGAGATGAGTAAGCAGTCACACAGCTAGCATTCAAAAAAGGTTTATCTGACATCAAAGTGCACTCAATTACACAAATGCAGCTGAAAGCCCAAAAATTAATCGAGGAAAAGAGACACTGGTTTGCCCAAATATAACAGAACTGTAGCATCATTTTGAGTCTCAGACACTCTAGGATGAAATGAGTGAAGGTCACAGATTTAGGGTTAAATATTTCTAAACCACTGGAGTAGTTCCAAGCTAGAGGGAGGGGTTATAGGTCAGATCCAACACTGCTTGTGTCCCTTAAAAAAAGCAGCTCATAAAAGAAAGAAGTTCAGGGCCTCCCTGGTGGAGCAACGGTTCAGCGCTGGGCTGTGGAGCTGTCGGCAGCAGCGACGCGAGTTCGACGCCCAGCCAGGGAGAATCCCACATGGCGCAGCAGACCTCTCCTGCCTTGCCCGCTGCTCTCCTCAGCAGTGTATTTCTGATCTGCCTGTTCTGCTCCCCACTCTGTCTCTGGTAAACCCTCTTGCCGCCCCACGCCTCTGGCCTGTACCCCAGCTTGTATGTATAAATAAATAAATCTTAAAAAAAAAAAAAAAGAAAGAAGTTCAGTGCTATTGAGAGCCCAAAAAGTTGTAAAACATGCATTTTGTTTATGGAATCCAAAGCTAATCCATACTGCATTAAAAAGGAGGTTTAAGAAGCCCCTAAATTGTCAAACTTTATAAAATTATTGCAGCACTGTATTTTCAGTCTTTTTTTGCAGAACATCAGGACTCTGTGGTCACCAAAAGAGGAGATAGCCAACCTCAGAATCCAGCAGGTTAAAACTGGAGTAAAAAACATGTGCAGGGAAGAGAAAAGCAGTCAAAAGTAACAGACAGCTCATTATAATTTCAAAATCCCCACCTCTGGGTAGGATTTAGCTGCCATTTTCTGCACATTCATAGTAAATGAAGTGTGATGACTGACTGTGCAGATGCAAGTAGAGGAACACCCAGAACATACCAAACAGAAGATCCATGTTCTCCCATCACTCCTCTAACCTCTCTGAGCACAATCAATATAATCTGTTTCTTTGCAGCCAAATGGGGCACCTCTAATGTCGGAGACTTCTCCCTGCAGTTTAATCTCTTGCTTTTTTGCTTTCAAATAAGCCTCAACTCTCTGTGTCTCCCTTTGGTGTCTGGAGTCCTCATTTCATACCTGACTGGAGTTCTCAAGATCCCACAGGCTGGTCTGGTGACTAGCAAGGTAAGATTTAACCATAACCCTGAGTTCCCAAGGAGGTTAGATGAACTCACTCGTGTTGCTGGAGGCCTGGGTGAAGGGCAAGTCACCACTGCCAGTCTGGAGGGTCACCAAGATGGGTCCGGGAACAGTATGCATTTTTTTTTTAAGATTTATTTATTTATTGGGGCCTCCCTGGTGGCATAGCGGTTATGCGCTGCGCTGTGGAGCTGTCAGCAACAGCGACGCAAGTTCGATGCCAAGCCAGGGAGATTCCCACATGGCGCGGCAGACCTCTCCTGCCTCGCCCACTGCAAAATGTTTTCCATGTCTTTAATTTCACATACTTATACAAATAAAATACTCGACTATCAATGTTCCCACCCATAACTTCTCCAATTTGATTTATCAGACCCAACGTATAATCTCAACATCCAATCCCCTCTCCATTAAAGCATCTTAAGCCATAAAGAGAAAAGCAAAACTGAAAGACCTATATCACCTGTCCATATTTTTAACTGATTTAGATTACTATGAATGTAGACTCACTATTGTCGATAATGCTTTTTCTGCTATGATTCTCCAAATGTTTCAGATAAACTAAGAATGCTATCCTCTCATCTTCCTTCTAAGCTTCCACGATAGTCAGAGTCACTTTTCTTTAAATTCCTTCTTCCTCTGGGGTTCTCTCCTGGCGTTTAAGTTCTTTGAAAATCTCCCTTGTATCAACATAGAAAATCAAATTTTTCCCCTCAAATATTTTCCAGTATTTTGTCATAAGTACTATAAGAAAATGAAAGCGAAATTCTTTCTTTTACATGACCATGATTTACATTTCTTGATTAAGTGCTAGATCCCAGTGGCAGCAGAAACGGGGCATTTGTGGATTGCAGGGAGAAACATTTTGATCTGAAAGTACCATGTAGAAATAAACATTACAGTGGCAGTAAAACTACAGTGCAGACTTGGGAGGGACTGTAAGAGCTGTAAAGTTTGCGGAACAGAGTCTGGCACATAATGTTAGTCCGTATCATCATACACATGGTGATGACAAAGCACTCAGTGGAGTGATTAAAAATATTTATGAGATACTTTTCTCCATTCTTGACCGATAATTATCAAAATATTTTCTTATAGCCCCCAAATTGATCCAAGAGAAATAGAAATAGGTACTCATTAACTTATTTTGTAGTAGAAAATAAGAGAATTAAAGACATCAAGTCGAGATAAGTATACACCTACCCACATACACTCTAATAATGGACAGAGGAATTAATGTCTATTAACCACTAAGTCTACCTGATTTTATAAAATTAAAGTAAAATAAAATGAGAACCAAGTAAATTACAGGCGAGCAACCTATAAAGTAGTAAAAAAGGTAATGTCATTGGTTTCATGTGATCCATTGGGTCATAAGTTTAGCACATTTCCAGAACACCTATGCATTTCTCATTGCTTTCACATAAAGGCAGACAATCCACAACTAGATGAATAGAACTTAAATATATACAAAGGTTAAACTTCAAATTTATTTAGCTAGCTAAATAATAAAATGTATCAACTTGAGCCCATCAACTTTTTAAAATAAGGAATACTATTTGAAAATGGTAGTTACAAACATGATTTTTTTAAAAATGGAGATTGAAAAAAAGATGTGATTATGTGCAATTAATAATATTGAAAGGAATTAAAATTAACCTGTAATTGATTTTGTACTTCATTTCATAAATGCTAAAAATCAAAATTTATAGTAGACAAGGAAAAATGCTATTTAATAATACATTGAATAATAGGGAATTTTTGTCTCCGTGAACTTCAATGATAGAATAAATTCCTCTTTTTAAGATGCCACATTACAATTTTTTCTTAAAAAAATTTTCTACAGATGTATATTTTTCCATTATTTCAATAATCGTCCTTCATTGGCATTCTTTACATTCTTAGTGCTGCATTTTGGTGTACTGTACTCATAACATCTTGATATATGTTTTGTTTTAACTAGGTATTGTTAAAGGTGACCTTTTGATGTGATTGTTTAGCTGACTTTGGTGCTAATAAGATAAAGAATGAGGTGTCTAATGAACCTTGTATATGGAAATGACAAATGGCTTATTTGGAATTCTACAGACGTGGCACCACCAAGCCTGCTGAGGAGTCTTTGGAACCTAACTAATTTTAGAGAGAGGGTTTATTGATTACACAGAGACAGGGCACATTTTAATCATTTTTACAGCACTGTATTGCCTGAGGTACAAAAATCCATTAAACAAGGATTATAAACTTTGTTTTAAACTGGATCCTAAATTGTTTCTTGATGTATAGTCAACAACAACTCTGTAAGATCAATCACAGCTAGTAAGGCATATTAAAATCAACTTGTTTAATTTTAATTGCTCATATGCCTGACCCTCTGAGGTGCAGCTGTTCATGAAGCTAAATTACTTTTTCCCAGATAGGAGTTTCACTTTCATTTACATTGCAATCATTTCTTTCCTAAGGCCACCAACATATGCTACTTTTTATACTTCTATTTTTAAGTTACTCTCCCTGCCCTCAAAAATTACACTGGAAGTACCTAGATAGGATTTTTTTTTCTTTCTCTACATCTTTTAATCTTTCTTGGGAATAAGATGCTTCAATAAAATTATGTGAGTTGGATGTGAAAATATATCGTGGAATCACATAAAGGTCCATATGCAAATGACAGAAGTGGATCCATTCTTAGATAATCTTAACAGTTTAACTAGACTACCTTAACCCTTGGAACAGAAATACTTAGCTTGTTTAGGGGCATGTGAGTTGTCCTGCTTTGAATGGGTAATGTATGTGCATGGTGTGTTGTATAGAAATAAATATACGTACATCATAAAAATTAAAATGTTAAAGATCATAAATCAATGTCCATGTTTTGTGACATATGAGAGAAAAAAAAACAGCTGAGCCTGACTTAAATGGGAATAAATTGGCATTAACAATCAGAAAACCTGAAATCAAGATCTAGGTTCTCACTAAGAAATTATGTGGTCAGCAAGTCAGTTAATTTAGTTGGGTCTTCATTTCTATAACTGAAAAAAAGACAAAATAGAAATAAAATAAAGATAAGGAAATACAAATCTCCTGGAAACACAGCTGACAAAAATTTTAGAATTTAGTTGTCCATTATTACTATATATCTATATGCATACACTTATGCTAACTCAAAAATGATCCACTCAGGGCCTCCCCAGTGGCGCAGCGGTTAAGCGCTGTGCTGTGGAGCTGTTGGCAGCGGCGACGCGAGTTCGACGCCCGGCCAGGGAGAATCCTACATGGCGCGGCAGACCTCTCCTGCCTTACCCGCTGCTCCCCTCAGCAGTGTATTTCTGATCTGCCTGTTCTGCCACCCGCTCTGTCTCTGGTGAACCCTCTCGCCGCCCCACGCCTCTGGCCTGTACCCCAACTTGTATGTATAAATAAAAAAATAAATCTTAAAAAAAAAATGATCCACTCAACCTTTACTGCCAAAGATCCAATAAATATAAAATAAGCATAATGAGGAAAGGGGGAGTTAAATAAAAAAGTATAGTAGGGAATTGATCAAATTGTAAAATGATATTTTTTATATTAAAGTGAGTGTCATCTATTTTCAAAACCGTATGTTCAAAATAACTAGACTAGGGCCTCCCAGGTGGCACAGCGATTAAGCGGTGCTCTGTGGAGCTGTCCACAGTGGCGACTCGAGTTTGACGCCCAGTCAGGGAGATTCCCACATGACTTGGCATGCCTCTCCTGCCTTGCTGCTGCTCCCCTCAGCAGTGTTTCCTTCGATTTGCCTGTTCTGCTCTCCACTCTGTCTCTGGTGAACCCTCTTGCTGCCCCACGACTCTGGCCTGTACTCTAGCTTGTATGCATAATAAATCTTTTAAAATAAATATAATAAAATAAGCAACTAGACTAGCACTTAATAGTCCAGTCTTTTAGGGTTAATAGAGAGCTAAACACTAAAAATGCATTATTTTCAAATCTATTCATCACATGAATATTTAGCGAGACTTTAAGTAAATTGTTCTTTAACACTCTAGTTTCAACTCAATAAGAATGTTTAAAAATTAACTTCATGGGCCTCCCCGGTGACACAGCGGTTGAGCGCTGGGCTGTGGAGCTGTCGGCAGCGGCGACGCGAGTTCCATGCCCGGCCGGGGAGAATCCCACATGGCGCGGTAGACCTCTCCTGCCTTGCCCGCTGCTCCCCTTAGCAGTGTATTTCTGATCTGCCTGTTCTGCTACCCACTCCGTCTCTGGTGAACCCTCTCGCCACCCCACGCCTCTGGCCTGTACCCCAGCTTGTATGTATTAAAAAAAAAAAAAAATTTAAATTTTAAAAAAAATTTAACTTCAGTGTTTTGAATTTCAAATGAAGTTGGATATCACAGTTGGGGATATAACCTTAAACATAAATTGGGTGAGAAAATTACTGGCATTATAATATTTAATAATATGGGTATTACCTCATTTCGGAATAGCCACAAGTGCTCACTTATGCATCAATTATAATTTTGAGTCACTGATTATTCTGATCAAACTATTCAAGATACAGGAATGAAATGTCAATGTTAGATTCAAGCTCTCCCCCTTTCCAGTCTTTAAATGCATCTTAAGTTAACATCAGTAAAGCACTTCATCAATTTCCTAAAGAAATAAAAATAATATGACATGGTCTCCGGTTAGTATTTTGTCAACTGATAACCACTCCCCTCCATATAGCGCATGTATTGACCAACTACAACAAACACTTGTATCTATAGTGCTTAGATCATTGAGTAATTCTTCTGGTCAGAGGCAGCTAAGCTGACCTGAATGTCTAGGATAGGCCCACTGACTTGTCTGGTGTCTCAACTGAAATGGCTGGCAAATCTCTCTCCCTGGACTTTGATCTTCCTGTAACCTAACTCAGGATTCTTCACATGAGGGCAGAAGTACTTTCAGAAACAAGAATAGACAATTCACAAAGTGTAAAAATGTCCCAATTTCTTTTGCTGTCCCCTTTGCTATTGACCCATTTAGCAAGTCCCAAGGCCATCAGTGGTCTCTGTGAGTGGAGACAACTAAGGGATGGGGGCACAGAGTGGCACAGATATACTATGGTTCAGTGTGACACAGCCTATCAAACAAGGCAACTACTCTTAGAACTTTTTATACATTCACATGTAGTAAATATGCTGGTGTCTATCAGAGTACCTTTATTCCCCAGCTGCTGTGAGTAATGCCTGCTAAGAGCTTGTGCTTTTGATTAGTTCATTTGAACTGCTTATTTTTCAATTATCTACAAACAAAAGAATTCTCAATACTTCACTATTATTTCTACTGCCTTTCCTTTCTGCAACAATAAATACAAAACCAAAAGAGTTCATTTAATTTTCAAATGAAGTTTATTCGGGTAAAATTGGTTTACATTATTGTATCATTGGGGATTTGCACATAGATGTCTAGTTCTATCACATTCATTGAGAAGACTGTTTGCTGCATTGTATTGCCTTTGCTCCTTTGTCCTAGGTGAACTGACTATGCTTATGTTAAGTTATTCTGTTTCACTAATCTGTTTGCTATTCTTTCACCAATACCATGTGCTGTCACAATTACTGTAACTTTATAGCAAGTCTTGAGTCAAAGAGTGTTTCAGTCCTCCAATTTTATCTTTTCCCTTCAGTCTTGCATTGGCTCCTCTAAGTCTTTTACCTCCCTATATGTGCTTTAGAATCCATTTGTCAACATCCATAAAGTAAGTTTCTTGAGTGTTGATTTGCATTCCAGTAAATCTCCATTACTGTACAGCATTACTGATAATGGCTATTATCTAGCAATTGCACTGCTTAGTATTTACCCAAAGGACTTGAAAACTTACATATCACAAAACCTGCACTTGGATGTTTAATAGCAGTTTTACTCCTAATTGCCAAAACTTAGAAGCAACTAAAACATCCTTCAGTAGGTGAATGGATAAATAAACTGTGATATAGCCATACAATGGAATACTATTCAGCACCAAAAAGGGGGGAAGCAATCAAGTCATGAAAGAATTTGATGAATATGATTAAGTGAAAGCAATCAATCTGAAAAGTATTGCATGATCCCAACCACGTGACATTCTGTAAAAGGCAAAACTATGGCGGTATTACAAAGATCAGCTGTGGCCAGGAGTTAGGAGAAAGGGAGGTGTAGTTAGGCAGAGCACAGAAGAATTTTAAGGAAGTGAAAGTGCTCTTATGGTACTATAATCATGGAAACACGTTATTACATATTTGTACAACCCATGTACATATATCAAGAATGAACCATAATATAAACAATAGTCTTGAGTGATAATGTTGTGTTAATGTAGGTTCCTTGATTGTTAATGTACCACGCTGGTGAGGGATGTTGATAATAGGGGAGCTGTGCATATGTGGGGGCAAAGGGTGTATGGGAATATCTGTTCCCCACTCAATTTTGCTGTGCAATGAAAACAGTTCTAAAAAACAAAGGTTATTTTTTAAAGCGAATGATGACTAAAAACAATGGTAAGTTATTCTTTCCTAGGGCATTTGGTCCTCTTAAGTCAGAGGGTAGCAGCATGCTACAAATTAAAATTTCCAAAACTAGTGACTTCATGATAATTTCATTTGGAAAACCACTTTGTTAGGAAATAAACATCTCAAATTTATATTATTCCCCCCCATAAATGCCATTTCACTATATACAGAGATGACTTTAAATGTAAAGGAAACATATCTGTACTAAGATCTCCAAAAGAGCTTAAAATATAATTTATTAACCAGAAATGAATGACCAAGGAGTTTAAAATTCAACTGTAACCACTCTTATGTTCCTGAAAACATCACTCACTAAAGAGGTTCAAAATGTTAGTTTTTTCTACTAAACATCAAATTTTCCAAATGTATAGATTCCTGTGGCAGCGCACCAGTTTATCAGTTAAGTTTATCAGTTAAGTGCAGCCTATTATGGCTGTGGGAATAGTCCTCCACCAGCTGCCCTTCTGTCCTTCCATAATCACCCTTAGAAGATAAGAAAAAAAATCACTCTTAAGTATTTAAAGAAGACTATTTTTCTGCATCATCTGATTTGCAACCAAGCTTCTTAGTAAGGAAATGAATGCACATATTTAACTAAGGTCTCAAGGACTAATCTTGCTACCATGAATGCAGTTTACCCAGCTAGAAAGCTAAGGACCCAGAACCTGAACTTGGGCTCTCCACCTCTCTCCTATAGCACAGCCTCAAATGCACTGTGGTATTAGTGTCTGTGTGTGTGTGTTTTAAGGCAATACCAAAGTGACATCTGCACAACATTTCCTTTCAACTAATCCATCCTCCTGAACTTCCTGGATACCACCTGTTTCTCCTTTCTCCATTCTCTTTCCCGTGCAAATTCATCACCTTCAAGAAATGCTAGCCTTCTTCCAGGTTTCTTATGCTTTTGCCCTATTCTACCTCCCATACGATCTCAATTATTACCAATATGAAGATAATCCTTCAATTTTGACTGGTAATGCAGAATTTTCACTGAAGCTATAGAATCATATATCAAACTATATCTTCAGCAGGGGCCTCCCTGGTGGCGCAGCGCTTAAGCGCTGCGCTGTGGAGCTGTAGCCAGCGGCAAAGCGAGTTCAACTCCAGGCCAGAGAGATTCCCGCACGGCAGACCTCTCCTGCCTCGGCGCTGCTCCCCTCAGCAGTGTATTTCCATCGATCTGACTGTTCTGCTCCCCACTCTGTCTCTGGTGAACTCTCTTGCCGCCCCACACCTCTGGCCTGTACCCCAGCTTGTATGCATAAATAAATAAATCTTAAAAAAAAACAAACTATTTCCTCAGCAGTGACTAAGACAGGCAAGAAGGCAGAGACCATCTTTTGTCTTACAGAATCTCCAACACCTAGCATAGCTCCTGGCACATAGTAGGTAAGCATCCAATAAATATTTAGCGAAGGAATTAATGAATGAACACTTTGCAAAGATTATCCTAATGTCTTTATTAGATAAAGAGGGAAACTTTTGTAGAGTCTGATTTATTTTGAAACCTCCAGAAATCATTTAAATATGAATTGATAAGTCTCTGCAATAGAGGACTGAGTAGAGAAATAGCATGACAGAGATGTAAAGAGCCATTACTTACTGGACAGCTCATACTTGCCTATCTTGCTCTTAATGCCATTAGTCAATCTGAAGAATCCAATCTCATTTCTTTCCCGTATCTAAATCATTCCAATCCTACAAAGAGGCTTAAAGTCCACTTATTCCATTAACTTTAAGCTGCTTACCAGATCTCATATTATTGCTTCTTTTTCTGAATTCATGCACACACACACACACACACACACACACACACACACACACACACAAATCACACAGAGAACCACAATGGAAACAGAATTAGATTTAGAGAATAGCAAGGACATATAAAATACAGCTCTGTCAATCACCACTCTGTGCTTCTAGTCAATTCTGTTAATGTTCCTGAGACTCAATGTCTATAAAATAATTGTAATGCTTAAAATAAGAGGGTATTATTTTGCATAAAAGACATGGAATCTTCATCTCTACTATTCTTAAAATGAAGTTATTAACATAACACTTACTTTTTTTCTTTAAATACTCCTGTTTTACCACTTAATCAGAGTGAGATGTTCCATGAAGGTCACATAGGTCTCCATACCCTCTAAGGAACACTTTATGCTGATATATTCTTGATTATTATTCAAAATTTTTACAAATAGCTCTATGTTTATGCATTTTTATTCTACAGTATTTGATTGGAACATGTTCAAATAATGCTTGCAGGCCTGTGGGTCAGTACAGCTTTAGGGCTATGGAATTAATAATGACTTAATCTGGGCCTACCAAAACCTTGAGTTTTGGAGATGTATTTATTATGCTACAAGAAAATAGTTGAATTCCACACTGTATAGACTAATTCGAGGATTCTAATGGATTGAATAGTTATGAAACCTGAGGTTATTTCAAAGTTGTTTTTTTTTCAAGTAAAGATAAATAAAATGTTGATGAATTATCAAATAGCATTGCTTGGTCCTTCCATGTACTTTCATAACTACTACTCAGCCATATAACTCAACCCAAACCTTTTAAACATCAAGCGACTCGCTTGCATTAATGATAAAGTGATTGGCTATTGGTAAAAGGCAAAGATAGCAAAATGATTTAATACATTTTCCCCAAAGTTCCCATGAATTTAGTATCAATATAATATTCACGTATGACTGCAAGACCTAAAGTATTTCCTGCAACACCAAAGGGCAGACACTATTATAAAGTACTTGTATTTTGGTCTTTTTGTTTTGTTTTTTGAGATTTTTTTTTAAAGATTTATTTATTTATACATACAAGCTGGGATACAGACCAGAGGCGTGGGGCGGCGGGAGGGTTCACCAGAGACAGAGCGGGGAGCAAAGCAGGCAGATCAGAAATACACTGCTGAGGAGAGCAGCGGGCGGGGCAGGAGAGGTCTGCTGCGCCATGTGGGATTCTCCCCAGCCGGGCGTCGAACTCGCATTGCTGCTGCCGACAGCTCCACAGCACAGCGCTTAACCACTGCACCACCAGGGAGGCCCCGAGATTTATTTATTTATGCATACAAGCTGGGGTACAGGCCAGAGGCGTGGGGCGGCAAGAGGGTTCTCCAGAGACAGAATGGGGAACAGAACAGGCCAATTGACAGAAATACACTGCTGAGGGGAGCAGCGGGTGAGGCCGGAGAGGACTGCTGTGCCATGTGGGATCTCCCTGGCCGGGTATTGAACTGGCAGCACAGCTGCTGACAGCTCCACAAGACTGCGCTTAACCCATTCCGCCACCAGGGAGGTCCACATTTGTATTTTGTTACAAACGGTGTATTGTCACCAGAAACACAAAAGTTTCTGGGTCTTCCTTGTGGCATGATGGTCCTATTCATTTCCGTATTATTCTAGAACTCACTCAGGGTATAGGATTAGACCTTTAAGGAGTTGGAGCCCCATGTTTCACTGCATTTTGTCAGATTGCTCTTTGCTAAACAGCTAGAAGGAAATGTGCACAGACAGTCTCTATAAATTAAACAAGTTAACAAACAGACAGAACTTGATTAATTATAGTGACTTTTTCTTACAAATACCAGACTTTATTATGTTTTACTCTATGTTATTTAGATCTTAAATCAGAAAATTTTAAGTATGTTATGCGAAGCAGAACATTCTGCAGAGTTTGCTATTTAGACTTTTATAGAGAAATCATCCAAGTGAAAAACTGGACCAACTTGTTACTGTCACTTGATTTCCTAGTTCCTGCTAACATACATCGCCTTCAATAGAACATGTGGCACTTCTATACATTCCGTGTCACAGTTTTCTCAGAAATTTGGCTTTTCCTGAGCATTAAATGGTGTTTCTTGAATCATTCTTAAGAGTCCTAAACAGTCTGAAACAAGGTGTAAATTTGAGAACTTAGGCCAGTGTGAAAATTGTGGCAGAGGACATGACATCCTGGGGCCAGTTCAGGTACCCACCCCCTTCCAGAACCCTCAAGTAATGAAGCTCAGTCATTACTTACCAGTCAAGGACAAGGACCAAACTGAAAACACTGGGAAACGTACAAGGAAGACATTACATAAATCCTATATAGAATTTGTTAGCAATATTTTTTAACTAACTTGGTAGAAATAGAAAATGAAAATGCTATATAAACAGCATTGGTGTATTCAAAAGCAAAGGTATTAAAATATCTATTAATGAATAAGACAAAGAGATTTAGGGTAGTCCAAAGGTAAATCATTCAGGAGAAGAAAGACCATATGGGCATTTTGCAAATGCTTATTATGTAGCTAAAAATATGTTTATCAAAAATGCCCATGGGAAATTTGGGTTGAGTGTGCATAGTCACAACTCAAAAGAGATTATAAGAAGGGATATTTATCTATAATTCACCAAATGAATAGATGGTAAAGTCACTGGGAATTATAAGGGAAGACTAGAAAGAAAAAGCAAAGCTTCAGACAGTTTTCACAACTGAAAAAGAAAATGTACTTCAACATAACATTTTCAGAAAAGAGTCCCTATACCTTATGTGCCCCTAATGAACACACCACAATTTTAGAATACTTCTGCCCCATTCAGCTAAACATCGATTTAAAAGTAGCTAAATGCTAGCTTATAAAAAGTGACATTTCTGTCATAATAAATAGTATTTAAAAACTCTAAAAAAAATAAGTTCTAATGTAACATTGCCCATTAAATAGCTGTGGATCAAATTTACATGAATGCCTGAACACTAATAAACACACTCTAAGTCGATGCTTCTAAAGCAGTTTAAGTTGAGCAAAAACTTACATCCCCAAGCATAAAGATATTCTCAGACCTGAACATATGCAGCAGTACTAGCAAAAGTTTTGAGGATATATATTGCAGCCAATGAAAACAATAATCAAAATAAAAAATTCATAGAGAAAGCATGATACTGAATTTTCAGTTAGTAAAAAAATGCAAAGCACAACAAAGTATGTTGAAATGGCTGATAAACATACAGGTAATGACAAAAGAAGTAATGAAAAATAATTTAAACAAATATAACACAGCCTATGGATACACAATTAATAAGTGGAAATGGGTTAGGAAGAGTAAATCAGCAGGTCATCCTGTGTAACATCGAGATTTGTGAAGTATTCCATTCATTCTTGTCATTTAGAAAAAAATGAGTTTCAAAAACATGTCACTCTAAATGTAATGACTTTTTCCCCCAAATAAAAGCACAAACTTCATTTGGCAAAATATGGAGGGGGGTCTCAGGGCTCAGGAAGGAGAGCATTAAAACCAAGAAGAAAAGAAAACACATAACATAAAAGAAATATCTTATTAACTACAACTAGAATTAACTACAACTATAGCAAGCAAACTCTGTCAAAAATAATAAAAATCAATTCAGAGGTAGATAACAGTGACAGAAATTATGTAAGTTATATCAAAAACCAAATCTTTTACCAAAAACATAATATATTTCTTACCATCAACAAGAAAAGGAGGGCCTCCCTGGTGGCACAGCAGTTAAGCGCTGCGCTGTGGAGATGTTGGCAGTGGCGCTGCAAGTTCCACGCCCGTCCAGGGAGATTTCCACATGGCGCAGCAGACCTCTCCTGCCTCACCTGCTGCTCCCCTCAGCAGTGTATTTCTGTGAATCTACCTGTTCTGCTCCCCACTATTTGGTGAACCCTCTCGCCACCCCACACCTCTGGCCTGTACCCCAGCTTGTATGTATAAATAATAAATCTTTAAAAAAAAAAAAAAAACAAGAAAAGGACATCCTGGTCAAAAACAGACATTTGTATGCCGTGCAAAGGTGCATATAAAAGGAATTAACAAAATAAAAGTTACAATGGATATTTAGCCTAATTGTTCATCAAAAAAAAAAACACAAAAAACCCAAACCTGCAGATCAATACAGTAATATGTTTTTTTTTCCGGTAATATTTATGAAAATTAAAATAAAAAACATACCATTCAGTGTAGTCAAGAACACAAGCTTCTATATTCTACTTCCATATAAATTGCATGATATTATAGAAATTATTTCTTAAGATGCATTACTAACCTTAATGTTGACTTAGTAATTTTAGAGTAATTTGTCATTATAAGGAACCAAAAATGTACACAGTATCTATGTATATTGACATTCACAATAAATTGGCAAAATATTAGAAAATACTTAATGCCTAATGATTTCAACATTTTCAGTATATCAATTAAATAGTATGACACATGTTAATTCATCATGTCACAGTAATATTACAGGTAACTAAACAAAATTTTAGAGAAATAGCACAGTAACATTAAAAAGTTTGCAAGACTTGGTTCCTCTCTTTCCACAGCCCACTACTTTTTTCTATGCCAAACTACTGAGAGGATAGACAGGTTTGAAAAAAATGAATACCAATAGTGAAAAATAAATAGTATAAAAATAATAAAGAGAAGTAAGGTAACTTATTGTATGACTACCTACAGTTCTTTTAATTACACAAATTCAATCTGTATTCATAATAAGTAATGAGATGCATAGAAAGTAGGGTCAATGGGCATTCGTCAAATTTTTCAACATTATCTTGACTGAACACATGGAAGTGATTCAGCTACAATTCCATCACAAAGCAATCAAGCTTATACCATTTCAGAACTTAATGTCCTCTGCTACTTTTTGATACATAAATATATAATTTCTTCATATACACACACACACACACACACACACGCACATATTGCTTCACATGTATTTTATCAAAATTCTGATCTTTTAGATTGAATAGAGATTTTGATCACTTCTCTTTGCAAGCCTTTACACTGTCTGCTTGAACCAAAACCCAGGGACCCAAGCCCTCAAAGTTGGCTAAGCATCAATCTCAATTGTTTTCAAATGATAAGGGCCCACTAAATGTTGCATTATGGAAGAAAATCAATGCACTAGAAAACTATTAAGAAAGAAGATATTTCAATTATCCTCACATAGTCCACCTATTATGTTTTCATGTTTATCCATGAAAGGAAAGAATGAAAATTAATTCAGTGATAGGTAATGACAGGTAAAAAGATCTGTTCATTTTTACTCCTCCGGCAACATTTTAATCTTGTTTATGTGCTCATCTTTAATCAAGTGGTTAAGAATGTAATATTTCATTACTATTTAGATGTTGTATGATAAGGCAGAGTGATGATTGCTTCCAACATTGTTTAGTTTTCTTGCACCGAATGATCACCTTTGCATCTGTGGTGTACAATCTCCATGACTAAGTCTGATGTAGTAATATCTATTCAAAAAAATTGTTACAAAATGAAAACAAAATTAAAAATATATAAAGAAAGATAGAAATTCATTGAGACTATGCATAAGGCATTTGACTCACTCTGAGACTCACAGTTGCTGGCTTCTCCTAATCAACTAAAACTAATCCCCTGTAAGAGAAACCGTCAATTTACCCTGCAAAAAAAAAATATTAATATGCTGGAAACTGTTTAACTTTACACACTGGAAGCTATGTTGTCTACCCTTATAAACTTGGACAGTATTTTTTTTTCGTTCCTAAATATTATTTGACAAACTTTCTTATGAAAAAACTGTTATAAGCAAGTTGACTATTATTATACATGATGACAATTTTTTAACAGTTCTCTCCTCTATTATTAATATAACCTTAAATATTACGACACAATGAAATTAGTATTTAATGTATATATTTCCATTCCTTGGGTTCTCAAATTGTCCAAAGTCAGTGTACATTAGCAAAACAACTGGTTTTATTTTTTTTCTTTCTGCTAATAAGCCTACTTATAGCTCCTCCATCATAAAGATTTTTTTTTAATCATGTTTTACACTGATAAAGCCTAACAGTGTCCAGGGACATCTAATTTCTCTACTTAACTGAGAACTTGACTTAATTATTTCAAATCAAGATCTAGCCTGAAGCACCTTTTTAATGAACGAGTAAAGTTGGGGCTGTAGGGTGTTAATCTGACTGAATGGTTCGCATTTATAATTTTAAGTGGAGTGACAAAGCAGTGTTGCTTTAATAAGCTTAGGTGACTTTTTAAAATTATTAAGTACTTTGATGGGGTGAAAAAATAAGTGAAAGGTTTTAAAAATAACTCTCACAATATAATTTTAATAAATAGACAATTATAAGGCAAAGAAATATAATAGTTATTGTAGAAAAACAAATAACTTCTCAAAGAGCTCGCCTTAATTACAGCTCAGGTTTCCTTGACAGTCCTCTGAAAACACCTAAGTGGTACTTGTTTGTAGAAGAATCACAATCCCCTGACTTTCTAGGCTCAACCATTGCTTGTGGGCTTTATCTATTAATAGAGTCACTTCGTTACTTTCATTATGTCTTCCAAAGCTTTGACTCTGCCAGCAAATATTGATCTGCAAATGGGCTGCCCAAGGACAATGGCACCATTAATTGCTAAGTGATCTGAAAAACAATTAGAGAGCTCCAGGCGCATGTACAAATGGATACTCAGAGCTGTCAGCCTAATCAGATACGGTGGTGCTGGTCTGTGGGCCAGTCGGACTCCTCAGAAATGTCCTCCACATCTGTCACTTCCCACTTCTAACAATAAGCACATGTCAAGCATTACAGGTCTGCAGCCTTGTTTTCTAAGAAATCTTTGTGCATATATGTGAGCAAGAATCATACTGATTTGACATAGTTCTTCAGAGGGAGCTCAATTAGAAGCCAAGCTCAGAGAAAAGCATAAAAAATACATGAGTAGAAGAAAGGTTCGTGATTTGTGTTGAGTTGAAAGGAATAATACAGTAGGAAAACCTAAAAATTATTCAGAAGCCATGCATGGTTTTATTAACATCTATAACTTCTGCTGGAAGTCAACACAATGCCATTTTAGATGCACTCCCATCGTTTCCATGCTATACCAAAACACGCTAATCACATTCAACTGTGAAAACTCCAAAAACTTATGTATGGATTTCAATAGTTATAAAGAACTGTGACAACTTGATGTTGGCATTAACTGTATTGACTTCTTAAATAATTACACACAGATATTATCACTGTATTGACTTCTTAAATAATTATGATTATTCCCTCATTTTCTATATAAAAACATGTGAAACAACAAAATGATCTCATGTATGTACCTGCTTTAAAATGTATGTGTCATTTTGATTTCACACTAGGAAACTTTGGAATCTTCTCCTCGGACTTGACAAGTTTACTTGTTTGGAGAAATATTAGAAATTTATCAATTACTACTTTTTTTTTATCATTTTCCATTGTAATTTACCTTGTTAGTGCTTATTATGTTTACCTTGCAAAGTGAACTGTAAAAACACAGAGGACTTATTTTAATAATAATAATAATAATCTCTCTCAAAGGCTAACCAAATACAGATGCATGTTTATTCATTTAGTAAATATTTACTGCACACTTAATTGAGGTTATGTCCTGTGCTAGAATGAGACACCAGAGACTACATGGTGGCAGCCATTCATGTGAATCAATTGAATGAGCATATGTAACCAAATTTTTGCAAGTGGTTTGCTCAGATTTTCTGCCCATTCCAGCCTATTCTCTGGAAACAAAAGACAAATATACAAGAAGGACCTGAGACTGTAATTTGAAAGCTAGACTTGGGAAATTTATACCCCATCCCTGATACTAATTAGCACTTTGAATTTAGGAGCCACTTAGACTTTATGCCTTTGTTTCCTATTAGTTTGTCATATGTTTATCTCATGGCCAGTTCACAGATACACTGAAACTGGTACTGAGCCTTATTTTTCTGTCTTTTTCTTGGGACTTAGAGAAAAGTAAGAATTCAATTGTTTTTTTTTTAATCTGACTAAAATTAAGAGGTAAAATGATAATTTCCACCAAACTACTAAGTTCACTTTAATATATTGATATATTTAGAGGATGTATGATGAAAAAAAAAATAATGACTAATAAGCCAGAATTTGTTCTGTACTCAGGCATTGTTCAATGTGTTTTACATGAATCGATATTATTTTATACTTCTAACACTGCTAGTACTAGGTTACTTAGGAGTACAATGAAGATTCACCCAAAGAATTCAGGGCACACCTTCAGTATAATTACTTTCATCCCACTAGAAAAATCTTCTCCATCACACAAACTCACTACTAATTTAGTTACTATTTTTGTCTCTGTTCTTTTTTTCTTAACTTTTTTATTAGAATCATTAAACATACAACAGGAAGAGAGTAGTATGTACCTTTATGTACATGCATTCACTACCAATCTCCCACCTTCTTTCTACTGAATTATTTTAAAGCAAATTCCAGACATCACAGCATTCCACTATAAGTAGCTATTCCCAAAATATCATTATTACACATAAAGTAAAAATAATTCTTAAATATCATTTAATATATATCTAACAAGTTTTAAATACCCCTAACAGTCTCATAATTATTTTTTTTTACTAATTGACTTGTTTAAATCAGGATTCAAACAAGATATAGTATGATCTTATTTTAATAAACTATAATACCCAAAGTATCTGCCAGTCTTCTACCATTTATTTGGTTAATAATTCATTATTTTACCATTTCCTCTTTCTCACTTTGAACAACTCATCATAATACAAAAGTGGCTAATTCTTCTATAATAATATATTCATGTAGCTGGAATTCAACACACAGAGACTGAGACTCAGTACTTTGTCTGGTAGAAAGCATAACATAGAGGAATGCTACTGACTTTTGTGCGTTGATTTTGTATCCTGCTACTTTACTGAACTGGTCTATTATTTTGAGTAGTTCTCCTAAGGAGTTTTTAGGGTTTTGTATATATATTATCATATCGTCTGCAAATAGAGACAGTTTAATTTCTTCCTTTCCTATTTGGATCCCTTGAATGTCTTTCTCTTGTCTAATTGCTCTGGCTAGGACTTCCAGTATTATATTGAAAAGTAATGGTGCGAGTGGACATCCTTGCCTTGTGCCTGATCTTAGGGGAAAGGCCTTCAGCTTCTCACCATTGAGTATAATATTGGCCGTGGGTTTGTCGTATATGGCTTTTATTATGCTGAGGTATGTTCCTTCTATCCCAAGGATTTCAAGGCCTTTTATCATAAATGGGTGTTGTACTTTGTCAAATGCTTTCTCAGCATCTATTGATCAAATATCTGGGAATAGGACCTCCCTGGTGGAGCAGCGGTTGAGCGCTGCACTGTGGAGCTGTCGGCAGTGCGCGATGCGGGTTCGACGCCCAGCCAGGGAGAATCCCACATGGTGCAGCAGACCTCTCCTACCTCGCCCGCTGCTCCCCTCAGCAGCGTATTTCTGATCTGCCTGTTCTGCTCCTCACTCTGTCTCTGGTGAACCCTCTCGCCGCCCCCTGCCTCTGGCCTGTACCGCAGCTTGTATGTATAAATAAATAAATTTAAAAAAAAATATCTGGGAATAAATCTAACAAAAGACATAAAGGACTTATACAAAGAAAACTACAAAACTCTGTTGAAAGAAATAGAAGAAGACACAAGAAGATGGAAAGGCACCCCTTGTTCATGGATTGGAAGGATTAACATTATCAAAATGGCAATCCTACCAAAAGCAATTTACAGATTTAATGCCATCCCAATAAAAATCTCAACGACATTCTTCAAAGAAATAGATCGACTACTGATGAAATTCATATGGAACCACAAAAAACCTCGCATAGCTAAAGCCCTACTAACTAAAAAGAAAGAAAACGGAGGGATTTCACTCCCTGATTTCAAATTATACTACAGAGCCATAATAATTAAGACAGCATGGTACTGGAACAAAAACAGACAGAAAGACCAATGGAACCGAATAGATTACCCAGAATTAAAGCCACATATCTATGAACAGCTAATCTTTGACAAAGGAGCAAAGAAAATGCAGTGGAACAAGGACAGTCTATTCAATAAATGGTGCTGGGAAAACTGGACAGCCACATGCAAAAAAATGAAGCTAGACTACTACCTCACACCCTGCACAAAAGTCAACTCAAAATGGATAAAGGACCTGGATGTAA